>CALYLW010000112.1:1343402-1459362 GCA_944989445.1 Ampullaceana balthica | reverse complement strand
TTGCAGAAGCTGCCTTCAGATCCCTTATATCACTGGACATTTGTTCAAACTGCTGACCTAAAAAGAAATGTTTAAAAAACTATATCACGTTAATTGGAACATCATGTATATGTTTGAATAAGTTTTATAAAGATAGCAAGAGAAACATTTTTGAGCATTTTAATAGCACTAACAGTAGTTTAGCTGCATATTTATGCAGATGCCTATTAAAAGCTTTTTATCATTGCAAGATGATTATTTATATTTTAAAATATTGATTGATGGTCGTTACCACTTTCATTTTAATTGAGCAAGTGCTTCATTTTAAAATTATCAGCATTACATTATTTATTTTTGAATATTAAATTCTATTTCATTTGGTGTAACATAATACGAAATTTTGAAGGACCGTTAAAAACACACATTTTGGTGTGCTGAAAATGTGTTTATTCAGTTTCGCATAATTTTTTTATTTTACAAAAATGTTTTTTAGCATAAAATTTTACTTCAAATTGTTTTTCGTTATAATTCCGATAGGAACACACTTTTAAGATTCGAAAAAAATATTTACTCATAAAATATGATTTTTTATTTATACAGTATTTCTGGTTAGTTTAGTAAGCAAATAATTTGTTTTTAAATTTTAATAAACACCATTTTGATTTTTGTTTTTGCGTTAAATTTCAAGAAATTGTTTTTCTAGCAATTACTTTCATTGTCTTTTATAGTACCAAAGCATGTTCCGATATTTAAAGACAACATTTTTTAAAAATTACATGAAAAATAAATAAAAACCCGTACATTTTTTAATATAAATTCTTTATATACGAGACATACAAAAAATATGTTCATTATCATACGCATCGCACGCCAATCCAAAAATCCAAAATTTTAGTTATGTCTTATATATTATAATGGGTTAATATTTTTTAGAAAAACTACTACAGTCCACCTACTAAATTTCAGCTCGATTTTATCCCGGAAAACACTTATAAAAACTTTTTTAAAAATATAATGCGCCCTGCGCGAGAGACTAACATAAACATTAACAGATCGGGAATATACATTTTTTAAAAGTATCTTCATTATAATACGCACTGCACAGCGCGACAGTAAAATATTTAAAAAGTTGTTCAATATAATACGTACCAAGATAGTTTAGCACAAAAATGTACATGATATATAGAGACACAAAGAGATAATAAAAAAATTCCTTACTTTAATTACAGTACATTGGATTGATATGAAAATTTGACGGATCATTTTTATCGTTGCCGCGTGTCTGCCTACAAAATTTCAGCTCGCTAGCACTGGGTTGAAAATCGATCCAAAATTTTTGCAACAAGCAATTAAACATTCAAGCAGACACCACGAGCTAATATAAAGGATTTAATTTTTAAAAAAAAACTAAAAAAAAACAATATTTTTCACTATTAATCCCTTATGTATGAGACGTAACTAAAAGAATGTTCATTATTAATACGCAGCGCATGACGATCAAAAAATCCAAAATTTTAGTTATGTCTTGTAAAACATCACATATATTTAAGCTCAATTATCGCTGATACCTAACGCTGAGGGACATCACTCTGCTTTTTTTTAATTTTGCGTTATAAACAGTGCTGATTGACTCAAATAGTTATTTTTTGGTGCAGTAATTTGGTGCGCTGCTTTCTAATATTAGTTAAAAACCGTGTGGTGATTAGTACTGTAAAAATTATTATATACATACTTTGTGTACATTTCAGGAATATTTCGTATTTATCATACAAGAATAAGTTACTTGGGCTATTGACATAAAAAATAAAAAATAAAAAAACTATTATAAAATACTTTGTGTACATTTAAGAAATTTTAATATTACGTATTTATCATACAAGGACAATTTAGTTGGGCTTTTGAAAAAGGTGGGCACCGTAAGCGCCCTTAAAAAAGGGGGCACCGTAGCTCAAACTAGTGTTTAATATAATGGGCACCGATCGGGAATTTATTTTAAAAACTATTATCAATATAATACGCACCTTATTGAACGACAGGAAAAGATGTTCAATATAATACGAACCACGACATTATAGCAAAAAAAAATTAACATGTTACATAGAGAAAAAAAAAGATAATCTAAAAATTCAATAATTTAATTACAGTACATGCAATCGATCGGAAATTTTTATACATTTTTTTAAATCATCGGCATGAGTCTGCCTGCAAAATTTCAGCTCCCTAGCTTTCGAGGAAGTGGGTTAAAAATCGATCCAAAGTTTTTTTTCGACCAACAAGCAAGGGCTCAGACACCACAAGGATTTAAGAAAGCGTTCTGGTTTATTTGTTTCATAGTCTTCACATTGATGTGTCTTTTGACATATTTAAAAAATAATCAAATACCCACTATGTAATAGAGTGATACTAACATGCACTTGTTATTGCAATCAGTGCGAACAAGAAAAGTCCAACTGACATCATTTTTGTAAGTATCTTGATACAACACATTAAAACTGTTCCAATATTTGATTGCTAAGTTTTCTCTGCTGCAGCATCTCGGATAATGAGCTCAAACAAAACATTTTTATACTAATAGAGTAGAACAAAAACATCTGTTCAACTCCTTGCCACATGGCCAAGTCGAGACGCTCCATTTCTAATCCGTTAAATCAATTGTGAGAACAAAAACAAAAACACATACTTGTTAATAATACTAACATCGCATTATGAAAATTTACTTGAAACATTATCAGAGAGTAATGTGTCGTTCTAACAATATCAACATCTTCATAACTGTAGGTGTTGTAAAGAAAAGGAACTTTCAGTGCAGTGTTTTGATTTAGTGAATAAAAATTGTAGCATTGTTTTACTTCCATATGAACTTGACCTTATTTGAAAAATAAAATAGCGTAAGTATAATATAAATAAATTAATTAATTAGTTTCCATGCTCAAAATAACATACAGTTAAGGACAGAAAAAAATATGGAGCGTTATGATTCAATATAAAATAGTTCTTTAAGAAGGAAAATCAAAACAATTATATATTTTAAATATTCTTGGGATTTTTTTTTCATTTGTTTTTTTTTAACTGTCTTTTTACACTCGATTTTAGGATACCGGCAAACAGTTATTTCTTCGTATTCGGTTTTTTCATGAATAATCTTTTTGGCTGGAAAAACCGATTCCGTATTACAGACAAAGTATGAAAATGGAATCAATGAACTATTTAGTTACAAGTTACAGTCTTATATTAGCTTCTAGCAATCCTTTTATTTAACGGGACGCTAGCGGGATAGGGCCCCAGTTTGAATTGCAGCCAGGGGCCCTGTGCAGTCTTAATCCGCCCCTGCACAAACATGTATCACACACACATGTATCTCCGGTGATAATACAATGTTCCAAAGTTTTATTTAATTTTCAGTCAGCTGTCAAGTTATTTTTTAATTATTTTATTTTATTTCTTTTTTTTCAAAAGATCGTATTTGGAAATACGATCTTTTTTTTTATAAATTGTATTTTTCTTTGAACAGTGAGCCCTCATTACAAATTTTAGTTGTTAAAGCCCGGCGAAGACAGAGATATTACAATTACATAAAAAATAAATTTTATAATAAAAATAAGTAAATAAAAATTGAGTTAGAAAAGGTTTTTTTTTAAAAACACGCTTTCTTTCAATGCTTAGAAAGGACAAAATAAATTTTCTCATGTCTATACATTTAAAAGCGTGATCGCCAAGCTCATTGGTGGTTGAGTACAATATCCCGGATGTTCTGAACTTCCCAAAGTTTCATACTTCTATTTACACGGCAATTAGAGAATTAGTGATGAGTCAGTTTTTGTATATAAAAAAATACTGTTGGCCCCCGGCCCCCATTTTATGATAATTTAAATTACTTTTTTAGCCTATTACCATCACGAAAGTGTACTTAACAACTTCCCAAAGATTCATGCTTCTACTTACACGGGAAGTTGGACAATTAGTGATGACTGAGGGCTTTGCCTTTTATTAGTATAGATATACTTTAAATATTATTTTTCAAAAATGATATTGAGTTTAATAATGATAAATCAATGTATTAGTGGGGAATTGATGATTTTACTTAAAATTTCAAAAAGAAATTAAACATAAAAAGATAACAAAAGTAAATTTAAACCCATTTTCTTAATTTTTTTTCTATTCTTCTATTTCACACAGATAATCCGCTACATATTCAGGAAATCCCTTATAACATAAATAATTATTTTTTTCAATCCAAAACCACTGTAAAAGTAGAGACACTTTCCAATACGTCCATGATCGGGTTGGCCTGGAAACCAATGTATGTATTAAGCTGGAGTCTGGCCCTATCTATTTATCCAGTTGTTCTCCAATACCTCATCACTTCCACCAGTAAGTACCAGCAGATATTGGGTAGAATTACTTAAGAATCTGACAATAAACTGGAATATGCTTCAGCACTGTCTATCTCAACAAGGTAACGTCCGAATATTTCACACATCGCCTCTGCATCTTCTGTCACCAGAAGGTCGGAATATGCGGATAGGTAGTAGCGCCGCCATTGAAAGACACTGGAAACATGGAAGAACTTTGAATTCCCTCGTTCAAGTCAATCGGTTAAAGCCGACTGCATCAGTTCTTGCTTGGCCGAAGATGCCTTCGGATTCTTTAAATCATTTGGCATTTTTCAAAATGAATTTGTGATAGTAAGTTGATCCGGTACTGACAATAAGAATTTAAGATTTAATTTTGTGGACCCATGACCTCACATTTTTACACACGTGCACAAATAGTTCCAAGTGCGTCTCAGTTTGGACGTTCCGTTACCAATGATGTCGCCTGAATCTACAGCCCCTGAGGTGTTATAAAGTCCAAAGACAGAGTCGACCAAACCAAGTTGACGATAGACCAGTACGTCAATACTGTTAGAGAAGAGAATTCGAAATTGTGTCGTCCGTGGTATCGGTGCACTGAATCTGTAACTTTTTTTACTGAGCCATTTTTAGAATGGTTTGACTGGCAACAAACTGCTGACCTAGAAACAAAATTGTGTAAAGAGGTAAATTTATGTGAAAGAGCAAAAATACTTGTGAAAATGTTTTGTGAAGAAACCAAAAACAATTAATTATATTTTTTATTGCCCTTACAGTAGTTTAGGATATGATGTAATAAGTAGATGTCTCTTAAATGCACTTTGTCTTTCCACGATTAATAAATTTTAAAATTGTGTTTGATGTTGTTTACCATTTGTCATTCCAATCAAAGAAAAGCTTCATTATTTAATAATCAGTATTTTTTAATTTATATTTTACATTTAATACACATTTTGTTGTGCTTAAAAACATTAATCTCAAATTCGTATAATTGTGTGGTTGTTTTTTAAATAATGTGTTCATGAATATGACATAATACATTTAAAACGTTCATTACTTTTACTTTTTACATGACAACATTTCCCAAAATTCCACATGACAATTAACTCAAAACTTTCCTTTTTCATTTATACATTTATCTGGTTAGTTTAAAAAGCAAATATATAATAATGACGTGCAATTGATTAAAATCATGTGCATTCTTGTTTTTTCTGTTTCAAGTATAGAAAATGTTTTTAAAGTACTCTTGTTTGCTTCCTTATATAGTACCGATGCGAATTCTTATATTTTAGGTCAAACTTTTGAAATTTTTTATCAACATGAAGTTCGTTAAGTTTTGTTGTTTTTTCAGCCTCTATTTTCATATATCATTTAAATTCATATATCATTTAATATATTAAAAAATTAACAAATTAACACTACAAATTAGCTGATACTAACCGGCACTTTGTTTGGGTCTCCAACAACTTAAGCAGCAAGTTAAAAGTAAGGATTTTAAACGCTGTGGTGAAACCTTTGCTGCTATATGAAGCCGAGACATGGAGAGCAACGGCCGTAAACCTGACCAGAATCCAGTCCTTGGTCAACAATTGTCTAAGAAGGATTCTCAGAATTCACTGTCCGGACAAAATCAAAAACCGGGAACTGTGCCAGCGGACAAAACAGAAGCCAATTGAGGAAGAGATTATCCAGAAGCGGTGGGGGTGGATTGGTCATACACTAAGAAAAACTACTTTTAACACAATAAAGCAAGCCCTAAAATGGAACCCACAGGGTAAGCGGAAAAGAGGCCGTCCAAGAAACACTTGGCGCCGAGAATTGGAGGCAGACATCAAGAGAATTGGCCATGAATGGAAGATCCCGGAGAAGCTGGCCCAGGATAGAGATGCCTAGAGGTCTCTCGTAGGTGGCCTATGCCCTTGGGGGAATCGCAGACGCCGACGATGATCGGTGGATGCTCCTCATGGACGAAAAGGCTCAACAACAACTCAACAACTGGTACTTGTTATTGTAATCAGTGTATACAAGAAAAGTCCAACTTACGTCATTTTTTAAAGACTTTTGATACAACACTTTGAAACTGTTAAAATATTTTATTTGTTGTCTTTGATACAGTATCTGGAATATGAGCTCCAAAACATTCGGATTATCACGTGGATCAACAACATCTGTCCAACTGATTAACACACTACGCAGTCGCCACGCTTCATTTCTTGTCTGTTACAGCAGATGTGAGAACAACAATAATAATATAGATAGACTTGGTAATTATAATTACTTTTTGTTCTTGCTGAATCATGAAAATTTCATTGCAGAAATCTTCAGACCTAACTTGTTCTTGCAACAAAATCAACATCTGTATACCTGGGTGTGTTATAGGAAACTATCGGTGGGCCATGGACAGCGGCGTAGCGTGGGTATGGGCCACCTGGGGCAGAAATCAGTTTGCTGCCCCACCCCCCGAAAAATATGTTGATTTTATAGAGAAAAGATACTTTATTAGAAGCTAATTTTAGTGACATTTAACATTTTTATTTTAAAAAAAGATACAGAAAAGCTTTCATTTCTTGGATAAAATTCACGTTTTCTGCTTTTCCTCATGGCACAATCTTTGATGCATCAATGTTGTCAGCATTGCCGTACTCAATAGTTAAAATCTAATACATAATGGCCCTAAGTATGCGTGTGTCTCCCCGTCAAAAGGCGCGCAAAAAGGTGCTCGAACGGTGCGCAAAAAAGGCGCGCAAAATTGTTATAAATAAATTTAAAAAGTTCGCCGTAAAAAAATATTATATGACTTCATTGTTTTAGCTCAGAACGTCAATTACCGAAATAAAGCCCGAACCTGTATGGAGAACAAAGCTTGACACCAGATATTAAACTTCAATATAATCCTACGAGTATAAGAAGCTTGCGTCGGCCATCACCCTCGAATCCCAGAAAAAGAGTCACTCAAATGCAGTATTACGGCTACCGATTTGTCATCAGAGACGAATTTAATCCTTTCCTGAGTGCAATATAGGCCAAATTTTATTTTCTATTACAGTATTTCATACATTTCTTTGTTATTTCTGTTCATATCGTAATATGTTCATGGCAATAAAGGCCACGCGGTTTTTTCTATTGCAGTATTTGGTAATATCTTTGTTATCCCTTCAGTGGGATTTCGTTCTTTCAGCTTAAGCAGGCCTTTGAACTAGTAGATATTTATTAGTCCACCTTGATTTACTCATTATTGATTGTAGTTAACTTTTCATTAACAAAGCTTTATAGAAGCTTCTCTCACAGTCGTAAGAAATGTTCGAATTAATGATATTTTATTAGGCAGGTTAACCTGGAGCCTAAAAATCTTGCTAAACCTGGATAAATCGATTGGGCTTGAATTCATTAAATTTCTTATTTTTACCCGTGAGTTAAAATAGTCTTTGCTTGACAATGTCACAAAAGATACTTAGAATTAGATACTCAAATTTGAAGGCAAAATTTCAAAGTCAAGTAGATTATTGTTTTACAAATTCTGTAACTGCTAAAACCTAAAATGAATATCTACAGTAACAGCATTCTTCTCAACCGTTTTTCTACATAACATTGCAAAATATTCGCTTTTATCACCACTAATTTGCTCACTCGTTCTTAGACTGCGGGTTTCGAGTAAAATGATAAGGTATCAACATAATTTTTTTTACCAAATGTCATCATTTAAGTAGTCCATTCATTTTTCTGTGAGTAGCCTCTGCGAAGCATTTTTTAGCGCTATACATCGGTAAATAATTTCGGCCATCTTTGCCTTGATAAAGTAAATGTTTCCAAATGTCAAAAAATATTTTAAAAATTAGAAAAGAAGATTTCATTGTGACTATCAATGTTCCTGAGTCTGATCAATATATTGGATTTTCATCTGCCTCTGGCAGTTTGTTTTAGATTTAAAAATGACCTGAAAATGGTTCCATAGCATATTCACTATTTTGTATCCTGAAGGTTGTTAAACGTCTTTCCTGTAGCAGCAATTAGATCTTTCCAATGGCATGGTTTACATGGAAAATAATGCTAGATTTGAAATTACGATGTATATCTTTGAGTCTTTATCTGAAATCCTTTATATCTTCCAACGATGTTCTTATACTAATTCATCCCCTTGTTTTATTTTAGTTCAGAAGCATTAGTATCATATGACTTTAGACTCATTTTGTAGTTTTATGTTTTGGCATTTAGCGAGGAATTTTGCCCCCCTTTACAAAGTGCCGCCCTGAAAATTCGATTGGCTCATGTTTGAAATGTTTGAATTGTACAGTAATCTTCGCTTCTATAACAGGAGCGGCTGTCAAATTTAAGAATCATTTACGTTACCAGCAGATCAGTGTCACGTCTCATACTATTTAAACCGCTTGGTTTTTCAGTTCAGTGGCATTGATATCTGAATCATGTATATCATTTATTGAGTTTGAAATTTTGGCAGTAGAAAAGTTCACATATTTTTGGATAGTTTCTTCATTTCTTTTATTAAATTCTTATTTGGTTTTAATTTATTTTTATAAAAAACCTCCACTTTCTTTTAAAATTGTATTTCTTTGAATTTAATTAACGACGAGGAGTTTTCCGCCCCTAACAAAGTGCCGCCCGGGGCATTTGCCCCCCTTTGCCCCCCTCTCGCTACGCCACTGGCCATGGATAGTGTTAATTAAACGTGCACTTTTATTGCAGTTCATCAATTTCGTTCAAATTACAATAATTGTGAGAACGGTATAAAAATGATTTTGATGTTTACCTGTGAAGCTCACTAAAATAACCAAACAGAAATTAAGAGATGAAATTGTATTCATAGTATTTATATTACAAGGGTTGTTAAACGTTTTTAAAGTTTATATTTGTTTTCAATTTTTAAGTATTAAGTTTTTAAAAATACATTTTTAAATGTGTACTTCGTGAGGGGACGTGTTGGCGATTTGAACACAAGGAAATTTAAATTGATGACGACAGCGTTAATGACAATCATCATTTTTTTTAAAAAGCTTTAGTTGCCAGTTAATACAATGCTTTCAAGTTACTCGTAATTATTATTTGTTACAAAGTTTTGTTATCATAAATGGTAAAATGAATCAACAACTGCACAGTATCAAAGTACGTCCATGCTTAATTGATGGCAATCTAGATGTTAAAGTTATCTAACAAGTAACAAATGAATATTAAAAACATCGAAGTGAAACTAGTATGATTATTAAATTCCTATTTTTCAGCCACATCACATGACATTTATTGAAAACTAATAGCAAAATGTATCATTAATTATCAAATAAACTGGGGTTAACTCATAATTCTCGTCTCCTCTCTAAGCAAGTGTAAATAAAATATCTGTGGTTTCTATGTTGTTGTTTTTTCATTTAGTTCCCTCTTTAAATTTTCAAATAGCTCTCATTTTTAAGCTACAGTCTCACTGTTTATCAGCGCCATGCAAGAAAGCTGAACCACTTTCATATAACAAGCCTCAGGAAGATTCTCGGCATAAAGTGGCAGAACAAAATTCCAGACACAGTGGTACTGACCAAGGCAGGTCTCCCCAGCATCTTCACCCTCCTGATGCAGTCCCAGCTTCGCTGGGCAGGGCACGTTGTCCGAATGCCAGACGAGAGACTGCCAAAGAGAATCTTCTATGGTGAGCTCCAGTATGGCCAGCGGTCCCACGGTGGGCAAAAGAAACGCTTCAAAGACACACTGAAAGCCTCAATGAAAGCGTTTGCCATAAATCCAGACACGTGGGAACGAGCTGCAATGGACCGATCCACCTGGCGCTCTTCCATCCACGAAGGTGCCAGGTCATGTGAGGCAAACCGGATTACCGCCGCAGAAAAGAAGAGGCAAGCCCGAAAGGCCCATGCTGTCAACCCTCCAGGAGATGTCGCACTCGCCCCCTGTCCCTTCTGTTCCCTAGCCTTTCGTGCAAGGATCGGCCTAATCAGCCATCTGCGCACGCACAGAAAACCCTCGGATGACTAGAGTGGTCCTCGTCGTATCGACGGACGAACGAACACAGTCTCACTAAGATTAGCTGTGATGTGGTTTGTATTTTTTAGATTTTTATCCATGTTTGCCAGTTTATCAACTTTATCCTTGACCATTTTTGAGCAAGCTAAAATTTTCTTTATCCTTTTAAGGCTAAAAGGCTGTCCATTTTTGTAATTTTCATTTGTAAGTTCATCGACTCAAATTAAGTTTCATCTTGTTTTATGTTGTGCTCATTGCCTTCCCTTTCCAGCTCCGTTAGTCCACTTCGAACACTGCACAATTTTTGGCTATAGTTCACATAATGTCCCTTTGTGTCCCTCTAATTCCTTCTCTTTAAAGGACACTTCATTTCTTATCCCGATAACGAGTGTATGAATGTTTTCTAGGCATTGGTTTAACTCGTCTATATTTTTTTTTATATTTTGGCGCCAAGGCTTTTAAAGATTTTAAATTTATTCCTCTTTTTTTCAGATTCTTCACCTTTCTTTCAAGATTCTACAGTCTTTTTCTCAAATGCTAAGTCTTCTTTATTTCTCTAATTTTTTTAATTTTTCTAGCTGCAGTCTGATGTTTATATATCCTGTCTTTGTGTCTCTTCGTACTTTCTCTGTCAGCGTCGTCAATAGAGTGGTTCGGGCCGGTGGGGGGGGGGCGGGACGACTCGGGTGACACCATCAGGGGAGTGACACCAAAATCAAAAATTTTACTGTGTACGATTTTGTAAAAAAAGAGGCGGCAATTTTTTTTTCGTGAGACATACCGACACCATGGAGTATGCCGGTGAGACGAACCTAACCACACTACTCCGTCCACCACATGAATAAGATTTTCTCCAAAAAATCAATAGATGGGTTTTCTTTTTTTTTCTATTGTTTTTGTTTTTTTTTGCTTTTTAAAAAGGAAAATAATGTATGTAATGACTTTGAGTTAATATTTTTGTTTTATTTATAATTAATTTATATTTATTAAAGGGTTGCAAACATGCATGTCTACGTTAATGTAATATACTCTAAGAACTTAATTTTCTTGAGTACAGGTACTTTTTTGTAATATCATTTAATAAGAAATGATTTTCAAACGAAAACATTTCGGTCTTGTTGACATCGCATGAAACGATTTTCACTGATAGATCGCTTGATGCGTACGTTTGGCAGCCAAAGCAAAGTTGATTTTGTACGAAGCCAATCAGAACCACATCTGCACAACTGCAGCGATGAATTTTCAACGTCGTAAAACATTTGGTCTGACCATAATATAGCTAATTATAGAAGATATAATCTGTTATATTCAAGTATTTTGAATTCATAATTTTAAATTATTGCAGCAGTAACGGTAAGCAAATGAATCGTTAAATTTTGTTAAAAGAGGGTTGTGGCGTAGCTAGGGGAGGGGTTGGGGTGGTCCTCCCCTGGCTGAACACATTTAGAGGGCGGCATTTGTCGGCATTTGAAAATTAAAACTATTTCCGACAACCGCCCTTTATTTGAATGGGGAAAACCAAGATGAAACAAAAATGTTCTTAATTTCGAGTCTTACTTAACGGATTCGCGCAACATGTGTTTGATAACATAGTGGTTGTTCTAACTAACCCAAAACCGTTCAAAATTTTAAGAACGCTCAAAAAGGTATTAATTTGTTTTTGAAAATTAAGCGGTATACGTCACAGATGTTGCTTTTATAAGAAATCTTCACACCTAAAAAAAAATATATACATCACCTCTGGGCCGAAACATATGTGCTTTAATATTGTCACGACAATTTTTGCGAGGAAATTCGACATGCGCAGAATGATGCACTAACAAATACCTACATAACATGGTGGTTCAAATATTGTGTTTAACTTGCAAATAGTAATTTATATTACTCTCTCAGTTTTCATAAAATTATTGTAAGGTAACTTTCTAAAAACTAAACTTATTTTGTTTTTATTGCATTAAAGTAGCACACATAATATGTGTTTTTCATTAAAATACGATTATTCATAAAAATTTAACGCATATCCAATTAAAGTAATATGTAAATATATGGAATTCGTCCATTTATGGAAAGTAAATAATTTTTTTCGCAAGAACATGGAAATATTCGATTTTCACCGTTAATAAATGCCACAAAAACATAAATAATTTTGAAAAGACACTTTAAAATTTCAAACGTTTTGGAAATATTAACATCTGAAGAAGTAACTAGTGAAACGAGATCAAATGCTGGAATTTTACTCAGTTCAATGCAATATTTTTCTTTTCTATGTTATCTCAATTTATGGGAATCCGTCTTAAAAAAGATATTTAAAGCAAACCCATTTATGGAACAAAGAGATGTGCCAATAAAGAACGCTGTTATAGAGAGTTAGAGATACCAACTGAACGCCGAGTTTGAAGGAGAAAAAATACGAGTGGGGAAAAATCAGAAGACCTGGTTCTATCTTTAGGGCAAGAAGTAAACTGAGAAATGTTTTTATCCATGGATGGAATTATAAAAGAAAATAAAAGAAAGCGTAAGTGAGTTGCATGAACTAGCAAGAAAATATTCGTTTATAATACCATGTAACCTACTCCCATGTAAATGAAGAATTTGAAAAACAAAATAAATTTCTTTATTGACATTGATAAAGAACAGTCCAAACTTGAAAGAAAAAGGATTCATGTTTTTTTGGCTGTTCACAGGGCCGGTCTTAGCACTTGAGGGGCCTTATGCGGCTTAGTATGTGAAAAGGATTGCGTTGGGCCCAGTTGGGGTATAGGGATAAGGTTTTAATAAGGATAATACGTGAAAATATAATATAAGTGGGGCCTATGAAAGCCTGGAGCTCACTGCGGCCGTATAGGTTGCAGTGGCCTAAGACCAGCCCTTGCTGTACCTACATTACAAGAAGAAGCATTGTGTTAGAAAACGGGGGGAAAGGCCCCTTTGATCTATTAAAATTTATTCAACAGTATAGATTGGAAAATTCTGTACCCAACATTATAATTTTGCTAAGACTTTTTTCAACAATTGCTATCAAAGTATCTAGTTGTGAAAGGAGATTCTCCAAAGTGAAGTTGGTAAAAAATTATCTTCGTTCCACAATGAGTGATTAAAGACTACAAAATCTAGTAATATTGTCTATAGAACAAGATATTACAAATATTTTAAGTTTTGATAGCACAATACACTATTTTTCTATTATGAAAGTTAGGTAAGTAAATGTAAAACATATACTAAGGTATACAATTTCTTTGTTTATAAAAAAGCATATATTTATAAATACAAATTAAATCATATTAATTGGTAACGCTTTATGGGGTGTAAATGTGGTATATGTTTTGTCTTATTTTTTTAAATATTTTTTTTTGGGGGAGGACCTGCGACCTCAATAACTTTCTTGTGGCCTTGAAAAAAGTATATTTTATTTTTTATAAATGTGTACCGTAGACCCCTTCTTTAACATGACGTCACAAAGCTCCCCCTCCCCATAAAATCCCGATTTTCTTTTTGAAAATGAGCTCGTTTCAAATCAATTTTGTTTTGTCATTTAAATGTTTTTTGGAGTAAGGCTCTAACATCGTAACACGCGTGAAGCCACGTAAAACGTCATTAAATTAAGTGTCGGTAATCATATAGTTAAGTTGCACTTTTATTTAAAGTTGCACGTTTTGATGTGACGTCAAATATTTGATTGTCGCCACCCCCCAGGTGCGTGACGTCATTTATGGACGGTCCCGGGCGGCAAAACTTCTAGCTACGCCAATGAAAGAGGGTAAGAGTGAGAATTTACTCGAATTATTTTTGATTCAAAATGCAACGTTATACATTTTTCGGCTTAAATAATTCTTTAATAATAATTTAACTTTAACTTTGAAGGGTACAAAAGTAGCCAAATTACTTATACACTTGGATGCGTTAAAAAATAAGACGAATTTTGTTTTGAATATTAATAAGACTTAAACAAATTGTATTCAATTAATTATTAAACAATTTTTTTTTAGTTCAAGCCTTGTCTGATTTTTGTTGGGATTATTTTTATTCTTTAAATTGTTGTCACATGACATTAAAGAGCGCACGATGAAAGAGCGAAGACAAATGGGCGCAAACATACCTCTTTGGTTGTCCATCTTGAAACATTAGCATCCATTAGAACAATTGCCTCCATTTTTCATCTGCGCTCTTTTGTTGTGTGCTATTTTAAAGGTCAACGTCACGAAATTAATTTGTAAGTTACACTAAGACAACATTTTAAAGAAGGAAAATTACAAATGTTTCGCGTTTACAATGCCGTCACCAGGAGGTGCGAAGGGTGCAGACCGCACCGGGTGAAATCGTCACAAGGGGTGACACCAAAATTTAAAATTCTGTATGTTCCCGTTATTTGGGACTGGAAGAATCGAAATAGTTCTATGTGTTAAGTCATGAGTGGGTGACACCATGAGCTACCGCCCCAGGTCACACCAACCCTAGTGGCGCCTCTGGTCTCTGCGTCTATTGATCTTTTACCCCGCCGCTGTCTCTGCACTTCTTCATCTTCTTCACACCACTGTCTTTGTCTCTCTTCGTAATATCTTCTGTTTATCTTCTCATATTATTTGCTTAACACTCTGGAGTTCAGTGAGTTGTTGTTTATCCAGTACGTTGCGAATGTGTGCGGGTTAATACTGAGCCACCATTTGGACATGGTCCAATACCAGCAAAAGTCAGACTGAACAATCAGCGGCCATCACATCACTGGACAGTCAAAAGTTGGCAAACAAATCTTTCATCTCTCCAGTGACAGGATGTTTCAACAAAATGCTAACTCAATGCGAAATGGAGACGAACTTATAAAATGTCCGCACGAGAATTTTAAGCTACTAGTTCAAAAGGCTGACTAAAGAGTAGCATGAAGCAACCATTATTAGGAAAAACTTACTAGTGTTAAAACTGGGGATGCAAAGTTGTGTTACGAATTAGTAATATATACACAATTTTTTAAAACAAAAACATCGTGGATATTTCGGGTTATATTAAAAAATAAAAAAAATTCATCCGTACTATATTATTTTCAAAAGTGTCTGAAAAAAGCTTGACTTTATTTAAGAACATTTTTTAACGGGATTTAGATGTTTTTTTATTAACACAAAAAGGGATGAGAATCTGTTGAATTCATTGAGCATGTTGGATTTGTTAAATTGAAATAAGTTTTTAAAACATCATTTATCAGGAAATTACTACAAGCAACACCACTTCAAATAATTACTTACTTTTAAAAAAAAATTTTTATTATTAATTTCATTTTATTTCAATATCTTAACAATGAAAATTCCACAGTAAAAATATAAAACTAAAACTATAGAAATATTTTGAAGTTATTTTACTTTTTAAAACATATGCGTACTAAATAGATGAAATTGCATTATCATCTTTTATTTAACCCAATTTTGTCATTTTAATTACAAAACAAATTTCAAAAAAAAATAAATCAAAAATTCAAAAAAGATTAACAAACAGCTTAAAAAACTTTCTCACTCTAGTATCTCACACAAAAACGATGTGGAAAAATCAGTCACCAACCCCTGAGAACATGGATGATCAATCATTTTCCAGTTAATATCCCTGTAGAAGTAGATACAGTTTGCACCACGCCCACCATTAGGTTCAATTAGACCCCATTTGATGTATTTCACTGGTGTCTGGCTGTAGGTATTAATCCAGTTGTCCTCCAATACCTCATCACTTCCACCTGTAAGTACAATCTGATATTTGGTAAAGCTTCTCAAGAATGCTACAATGAACTGATATTCCTCAGCACTGTCTATCTCAACAAGGTAACCTCCGAATATTTCACATATGGCCTCTGCGTCTGCCGTCACAAGAACGTTGGTCTTTGCAGACAGGTAATAGCGCCGCCCTTGAAAGACATTAGAAACACGGAAGAACTTTGATTTCCCACGGTCAAGTCGTTCGGTCAGTTTGCGCACTACCAGTTCTTGTTTAGCAGTAGCTGCCTTCAGATCTTTCATATCACTGGAAATTTTCTCTAAGGAATTTAAGATAGTTACTTGATCCGGTACTGAAGCTGTGACCTCAACAGTTAGGGACTTGATCTTCTCTACCCGGTTGATGTTTTGCCCTTTGACCTCACATCTGTAGACACCAGCTCTGTCTTGTTTCGGATTATTCCACGTGAGTCTAAGTCGAGACGTTCCGTCGCCAACGATCTCGCCTATATCTACAGCCCCTGATTTGTCCTCGATTCCTACGACACAGTCGACTGAAGCCAGCAGCTCGTACACGGGCTTGTCCGTACAGTTAGAGAAGAGAATCCGTATTTGTGTTGTCAACGCGATTGTGCTGTCCCTGGTAGCGATACATTCAATCTGTAACTTTTTTACGCAACCAATTTGTAGAATGGTTGGACTGGCTACAAACTGCTGCCCTAAAAACAAATATTTAAAAAAAAATTTGTCACATGAATTGGAACATCATGTATATGTTTGAATAACTTTTATAAAGAAAGCAAGAGAAATATATATTTAAAAAAAATTCTAATAGCACTAACAGTAGTTAAGCTGCATGATTTAAGCAGATGTCTATTAAAAGCACTTTTTCTTTGGAACATGATTATATTTTAAAATTGTGTATGATTCTCGTTATCATAATTTGTCATTTAAATCTAGCAAATGCTTCATTTTTAAATTATCAGCATTTCAGTATTTATATTTCACTATTAAATTTTACTTCATTGGATGTAACATATTACGAAATTATGAAGGCCCATTGAGAACAAACATTTTGGTGTGCTGAAAATTTGTCTATTCTGTTCCGTATAAGTCTTTACCTCTTTAAATATGATTTTTGAGCATAAAATTATACTTCAAATGGTTGTTCTTTTTATTCCGATAGGAACACATTTCATAGATTCGACAAAATAAGTAACTCATAAACTATGATTTTATTTATTTATACAGTATTTCTGGTTAGTTCAGTAAGCAAATGCATTTTGGAATACAATTTTTTTTATAGATTTTCATTTTTGTTTTTGCGTTTAAGTTCAAGAAATTGATCTTCTAGCAATAACTTCCATTCTCTTTTATAGTACCAACGCATGTTCCGATATTTTAAGACAAACTTGAAAAAAAATATATATGAATAAAAAGCGTTAGGGTTTCTTTGTTTCTTAGTCGTCACATTGATATATCTTTGAAACATTTTTTAAAAATAATCAAATACTCGGTGTCCTAAGGTTTCGACGGTTTCATGTGGTAACAAATTATTTTCTCTTTAAGTCATTAACGGCTTTTATGTTTCGGGCGCACGGCAGAAAGAATGCACTTTGTTGTGTTGTAGAGTGAGGAAGACGCCCAGTCTAGGTACATACGCCACTTTGGTGGTTTACACCATCTCTCTCTCCCTCTTTAGTGTTTTTTTAATACTTTTTTTTTCATGTGGTAAGGAATTGTTTCCTCTATTTTGATGTCACTAACTGTAAAATTTTGTTATAGCACTGTACGTACAGTGCTTCACATATATATATATCTTTATATATATATCTTTATCTTTATACATATAAGACGCATTTGTTGTATGTCTGGTTGTCTGTCTGTTCCCTAATAACTCAAGATCCAGACAACCAAATAACGTGAAATTTGGTACACGTACACAAAATTATACCGGAAAGGTTATTAAACAGGTTTCGTTCCATATATATAAGATACTGGAGGCCGGGGGCCCAAAATGTAATTTTTCCTTATATGAGCTATATAAAATAAAAATTATTGAAAATTAAGACGTAAAATAATGACGCAAAATAATAAACATTTTGGTGTCGAGATTAACAAGAAGGCGATTATCGCCATAAAATCATTTTTTTGTTGTTTTTGCTTTGTTGTTGTTGCTTTTGTTGTTGCTTTTGTTGTTGTAGTTGTTGTTTTGTTGTTGTTGCTGTTGTTATTGTAGTTTTTGTTTTGTTGTTGTTTTGTTGTTGATGTTTTTGTTGTTGTTTTGTTTTTGTTGTTGTTGCTGTTGTTTTTTTTGTTGTTGTTGCTGTTGTTGTTGCTGTTGTTGTTGCTGTTGTTGTTGCTGTTGCTGTTGCTGTTGTTGCTTTTGTGTTGTTTTTGCTGTTGTGGTTGTTGTCCACACCCCTTGCCCTGCGACGACAATGTCCTTCATGTTGTTGTTGCTTTGTTGTTGTTGCTGTTGTTGTTGTAGTTGTTTTGTTGTTGTTTTGTTGTTGATTTTGTTGTTTTTGTTGTTGTTTTGTTTGTGTTGTTTTTGTTGCTGTTGCTGTTTCTTTTGTTGTTTTTGTCGTTGTTGCTGTTGTTGTTGCTGTTGTTGTTGCTGTTGTTGTTAAACCCGGGCATAGCTGGGTACTTGCCCCTAGTATATACATATAAGACGCATTTGTTGTCTGTCTGGTTGTCTGTCTGTATGTTCCCTAATAACTAAAGATCCAGACAACCAAATAACGTGAAATTTGGTACACGTACACAAAATTATACCGGAAAGGTTATTAAACAGGTTTCGTTCCATATATATAAGATACTGGGGGCCGGGTGCCCAAAATGTAATTTTTCCTAATATGAGCTATATAAAATAATAATTATTGCAAATTAAGACGTAAAATAATGACGCAAAATAATAAACATTTTGGTGTCGAGATTAACAAGAAGGCTATTATCGCCATAAAATAATTTTTTTGTTGTTGTTGCTTTGTTATTGTTGCTTTTGTTGTTGCTTTTGTTGTTGTAGTTGTTGTAGTTGTTGTTTTGTTGTTGTTGCTGTTGTTGTTGCTGTTGTTGTTGTAGTTGCTGTTTTGTTGTTGTTTTGTTGTTGTTTTGTTGTTGTTTTGTTGATGATGTTTTTGTTGTTGTTTTGTTTTTGTTGTTGTTGCTGTTGTTGTTGCTGTTGTTGTTGCTGTTGCTGTTGTTGCTTTTGTGTTGTTTTTACTGTTATTGTTGTTGTCCACATCCCTTGCCCGGCGACGACAATGTCCTTCATGTTGTTGTTGCTTTGTTGTTGTTGCTTTGTTGTTGTTGCTGTTGTTGTTGTAGTTGTTTTGTTGTTGATTTTGTTGTTTTTGTTGCTGTTTTGTTTTTGTTGTTTTGTTGCTGTTGCTGTTTCTGTTGTTGTTTTTGTCGTTGTTGCTGTTGTTGTTGCTGTTGTTGTTGTAGTTGTTGTTTTGTTGTTGTTGCTTTGTTGTTGTTGCTGTTGTTGTTGTAGTTGTTGTTTGTTGTTGTTTTGTTTTTGTTGTTTTGTTGCTGTTGTTTTTTTTGTTGTTGTTGCTGTTGTTGTTAAACCCTGGAAAAGCCGGGTACTTGCCCCTAGTTATATATATTAGGGCTGCGGATTTTAACGATTAAAATTTCGATTAACCGTTACATTTTTTTAAGGATTAAAATTTTTTAAACGATCAATCGACCCACGACTTATAAATGTACTGGAAGTCGAAAAGTAAAATATTTTGTCCAATAAATATAAACTAATTTCCTGACGATTACACGAACATTTTGGTTTTAAACTATTAACTGAAATGAATGTTCAAAATGGTGATAAAGTTTATTGTGTCCAATGAGAGGAATGGTTTGCATACCATGCAATGTTCCCTCTAAGTCTAAGCTTTGATGGTCCTTGTGCAAAGTTTTAACAATAACTCGTGTTCAAAGTTGCACAGAGTCCATTTTTTTTGTTGCAATATTTTAACAAAATTTGCAGCTTGGTGATTCTAAACTCCTGCGTGGCGTAGGTCAAATATCTGCGCAGCCACGCTGCTTAAAGGGAACATTGCTATCATGGTTCTAACGCTTCGCTTGCATATCACCTGCAAAATAAACATACACTACAGTATCAGAAACTTCAGGTGAAACAATCTAAAGCTACGTGAACGATCGTTCAGCTCGGCTGGTTATATTGTTAATAAGACCCGCTCATCAGTTGAACCAAATAATGTCAATACCCTTGTCTGTTTGTCTTTTTTTGTATATGAAAAGATTTCATATAAAGAAGACACTCCAGGGCTATTTCGATTTTCGACAAGTACGTTTAATGAATAATACTTTTGACACAATAAATTTCAATTTTTTGTTTTAATCGAAATAAACGATTAATTAATCGTTAATTTTTCAAAAGTTAACGATTAAATTTAAATTTTTGTTGATGATGCGGCACCGAAACTGGTTTGCAACACCTCGTGTCCAGCTTCTCCAACGGCTGTAAAGAAGTATGTCTGCAAATCAGCTTGAAAAAGACAAACATCCTGGGCCCAAGACTCATGTTCACCTCCTACCATCAGTAGCGACAATGAAAACTTGGAGGTTGTGGACAGCTTCAACTACTTGGGGTCCAAGATTTCCAACTCACTGTCATTTGTGGACGAAATAAACAGTAGAATTGGCAAAGCAGCTGCCATAATGGCTAAACTAAATAAACGGGTTTGGCAAAACATCAGGCTAACGGAGAAAACCAAACTGTGTGTCTATCCAGCCTGCGTCAACAGCACGCTGCTATATGGAAGCGAGACATGGACCACTTATTCATCCCGTTAGCGCAAGCTTAATAGATTACACTTGAGGTGCCTTCGTCGCACCCTTGGCATTAAATGGCAGGACAAAATGCCAAATAGTGAGGTCCTGATACGTGCCAATATCCAAAGCATGTTCTCAATACTTAGTGAAAGACGCCTGAGATGGCTAGGACATGTAAAAAGAATGAGCCAGGGTCGTATCCCCAAGGACCTCCTAAATGGAGAACTGGCATCGGGAAAGAGGAAGACAGGTCGCCCGCGTCTCCGATTTAAAAATGTCTGCAAGAGAGACACGAGAGCAGCCACAATAAACACAAGTGGCTGTAAATTCAAAGCAGACGACAGATCTACGTGGCGCACAGTTGTCAAAGAGGGCGTCAAAGCGGCCGAGGTACGAAGGATGGAGGAGGCTACAGACCGAAGAGCTAGGAGAAAGGACAAACCATTGGAAAGCACAGAACTCGTGTGCAAAAGCTGTGGAAAAGAATGTCAATCAAGGATAGGACTACACAGCCACTCGAGGAAATGCAACCCAACCCAACGGTGACGCACCATCGTCTCTCGAGACGGAAGGATTGCGATATATATATATATTATATAATGTTCCGACGTTCGCTGAAATACGGGTTACGATGTTTCTTAAGAACGGATCACCGGTCGTAACCCGAGGGCTCCCTGTACATACTACGGCATAGATTATATACTAACCTGCACTTGTTATTGTAATCAGTGCGTACAACAAAAGTCCAACTGACATCATTTTTGTGGTCTTTTGAGACAACAATTTAAAACTGTTAAAATATTTAATTGGTATGTTTTCTCTGCTAGAGTATCTCGGATAATGAGCTCAAAAAAAATCATTTTTATACTAATAGAGTAAAACA
Organism: Ampullaceana balthica; assembly: GCA_944989445.1. Lineage (NCBI taxonomy): Eukaryota > Metazoa > Mollusca > Gastropoda > Lymnaeidae > Ampullaceana > Ampullaceana balthica. Next base: position 1,437,676 of record CALYLW010000112.1, on the reverse strand, counting down.
ACAACATCTGTTCAACGTCTTGCCACACGGCGCAGACGTGACTCTTCTTTTTTTTATCCGTTACATCGGATGTGAGAACAAAAACAAAAATACATACTTGGTAATTAAACGTACATTTTTTTGGCTGCATTATGAAAATTTACTGGAAACATTGAAACATTATCAGAGACCAATGTGTGGGGCTAACCATAACAACATCTTCTTAACTCTAGATGTAGTAAAGAACGAAACACCCAGTGCAGATTTTGCTTTTGGTGACAAAGAAATGTATCATTGCTTTGCTTGCACATGAACTTGACCTCTTTGAAAAAACAAGATATCGTAAGTATAAAATAAATTCATTAATTAATTAATGAACATGCTCCAAATAACATACAGCTAAGGACAGAAAAAAATTGACTGAGCGTTATGACTCAATATAAAATAGTTCTTTGAGAAGGAAAATGAAAACAAATAAATATTTTTATTATTCTTTGACTTAGATAATTTAGAAAGTGCCCAAAATAAACGACAGTACTAACCAGCCCACAGATTTTCAAGCCACAAAAAAAACATCGACCCGCATCAAATGCATCATTTTTATTAAAAGTCATAGAAAAGCTCGTCTTAAAACAATTTTGTTCTGCTTACATGAACATGCTTTTCTAAGTCAAAATCAGTTTCGATTAAAACTCTCCAATAGATCGCAGGTAGTCTCTGTGGATGATTTGATATATGGAGTGCCACAGGGCTCCGTTTTGGGTCCGGTACTTTTCATACTGTATACCTGGAAAAGTCTTCTACTGTTCAAAAATCATGCAGTTAAAAGCCATTCAGTCGCAGATGGTATGCAGCTGTACACACACACACTCATCCCTCTCTTATCGACTCCACTTTCAAGGACTTGCAAGAGCGCATCGGTGACGTCATGTTAGGTATCACTTTTAGCAAACCAAAGCTGAATGATGACAAAACCTAAGCGATCCTCGTTCGCAATACTAAATCAACCAGTACTTTGTCTCTTCCTAATTCTATTCAGGTACTGAGTTTTGATAATATACAGTTTACATCATCAACTAGGAATCTTGGCTAAATTGTATGTGTAACAACATGTTGATAAATAACTTCATCAATAACATCTGTCACTTTTCTTACACCGTCATCCGCCACATCAAAAGAAATCCGTCACTACCTAACAGTTTATCGCAACAAAAACACATGTCTGTACTCTTTGATCTTTTATCCTCTAGTGCAGTGCTTCTCAAACTTATTATTGCGGACCGGCAGGAATTTTTTAAATTGCACCAGGGACCGGTTAACTATTTTACCTGTACTGACGTGGTAGCGAAATGTCCTTTCTTGGTAACTTCTGCGGACCGGAATCGGATGACCTACGGACAGGCACCGGTCGCGGACCACCACTTTGAGAAGCACTGCTTTAGTGTTTCTAAGTTTAAAGATTAACTAATGTACTCTTTTAAATTTTGAATATTCTCCAGTAATGAATCAGGTTGATCTTTTAAAAAAAAATATTTTAGTCGATCTATTTTTTCTCTGGTGGATGGAAACAGACAGAAGATTTATATTCTTGTCAGGACTCACCAAAGTGAGGTAGCATTTTAGTTATATATTCTTATTACGTCTGAAACAATTTTATCTTTTTTAAGTCTATGTTTTAACACAAAGTTATTTAAATCCAGGCGAAAGCTTAATTTTGTATTATTATTATTATTTTATACATTTGGTAATACCTTTGGTATTTACATGTTAAATTTAAAATTGATCTTAGGTTTATTCAACGTTTGATTTTATTGAAGTTGAGAAATATTAAACAAAGATTGCAAAAAAAAATTTAAAAAAATTAATATTCTTTTTTAAACTAAGCAACTTTCTTTTTTCTCAGCTACAAATGTAATTTTTTTATCTTGCTGGGTATAAAATACTTTACATTTTTGGTACAAATTTCTTCCTAATGAATTTTTCACTTTAAATACTTAATAAATGTTGTTCAAATATTTTGAAGCTAATATCGTTTCATAAATAATTCCTTATTTTAACATGAGTAATAGCTCATCAACCTTCCTAAATCATTTGATATAGTCCGCAGAGAAGGGCTGTGGAAGATTATGGCCAAGTATGTTTGCCCACAGAAGTTTATAGCCATTGTAAGTCAGTTCCATGATGGCATGCAGGCTCGGGTCAACAAATATTAGTAGAGGCTTCTGAACCCTTACTAGTTACTAATGGTTTCGAGGAGGGTTATTTTCTTGCCACAACACTGTATAGTCTCCTATTCTCAGCAATGCTTAAAGAAGCCTTACATATTTTTACACACAATTCTATTCTAGGACAATGATTTGCAGCGAGTCCAACAAAAATAAAAATCGATTTAACGAAAAAGTTACATACTGAATGTAACACCACTCAAGACAGCACAATCGTGTATACACGACAAATGTAAATTCTCTTCTCCAACAATACGCTTCAACCTGTGTTTCTCCAGCTTGGATTCTTCGGCTCTGTCTTTGGCATCGATAACTCTTCAGGGGCTGTAGATTCAGGCGAGATCGTTCGTAACGGAACGTCTAAACTGAGACTCACGTGGAACTATCCGAGGTCATGGGGGAAACAAATCAACGGGGTCCAGGCAAGTAAGTTCCTAACCAGGGTGTCACCCAGTACGGTAGCTCATGTTGTCTACCATGTTGACTTACCCAAGTGGTTGATGATGTAAACTGTTGATTATCCAAACTAGGTACCTGAATAGAATTAGGGAAAAGACAAAATACTGGGTGATTTATTATTGCAAGGAGGGGTGCTTCGGTCTTGTCATCATTCAGCTCGCTGAAAGCCTGCCTCGACTTGACCTCGCCAATGCACTCCTGCAAGGCCTGGACAGTGGAGTAAAAATCATAGGGATGCGTGTGCTTGTGTACATCATATGCGAATGCTTGGCTTTTAACTGCGTGCTTTTTGAGAAGTAGAAGAAGCTCTCAGACACCAGTTAAATACGTACGTTGGTTTCCAGGTCATTGTACCATTCTTAAGCAACTTTTCAAAAAACAAATTTGTACTCAGTGGCGGGAAATGATGAGGTGTTGGAGAAACACTGGATCAAAGCCTACAGCCAGACGCCGGTCAAGTACATCAACTGGGTGTCCGGGGAGCCGAATGGAGGGGTGGTGAAAACTGACCGTACTTCTGCAGGGATTGCTGGTGTTAAATGATTGATGTTACATATTTCAATGGGTAATTGGTAATACTGTGTGGTACTCGTATGAGATTCCAGAGTAAAGGATCATCTAAATAGGTTCTGATGGTAAATTTTATGATAATTTATTTGAATTTCACCATTTTTTAGGGTGGGGGGTGGGAGTGGGTGAGGGTGAAGGAGATGGGTGGGGGAGATGTGTGTTACAATTTTAAAAATGTTATCTCTCTGCTGCATGTTACTTAAAGGGAAAAAAAACAAATTGTCTAAACGTGTTGTGGTTTTTTTAATACATTATCAAAATGGGATTTTTAAAATGAACTGTGTAATTGTTTTAAAAATTTAAGTAGGAAAGATACAGATAATATATGGTTTTATATATGAAATTTACATATAACTAATAAAACATAAGGTAAAAACTAAAATCGAGTCACGCTAAATCAACCCGAGGTAACACATTTTTGCAGTCGTAAACATGAAGCAAAGTATTAATAATACATAAGGCAATTATTTCTACCTTGGAAATACAACACAAAGATAATCTAATACAAACCTCAAATTGACAAAGGGATATATACAATTTTTTTTTCGTATGCAAAAACAAACACATACCAATTCTTGATCTTACTATGGGGAATTCGCGCGTGGAAAGTGTTTTCTGATTAAAACAGGAAAACCGATACGCTATCAAAATTAAAACCTGTAAGGGCAAATGCAAGACGACATAAACCATGGTAGCGCGTAGGACGAAATAATCTTATATATAGAAAGAGCGTCTGTAACATATCAGATAAGATTTCAGTGATAAGTATAAAATAACACTGACATCATGAGGGCGTATAATAGTTTTTTCTATACAATTCTTTTTCTTTAATGCATATCAGCTTTAAACTTCACTTTATCTATCACAATAACGTCCACAGACAGTATACATGAAACGATGACTGTTCCAGTCGCCAATCTCATTCTTTTTACATGATTTTCTTTAAATTACTATCATGTGTGTCTGTCTGTCTTTCCTTTTGTCTGTCTGTTTGTTAGCGTCAAAACTTGCAAATTCATTTTGACGCACTTCACATTAATTGATTGAGCTAAATTTGGCACACACATTTATCACACACATGTATTAAACACAGATGCATACAATGTTCGAAAATTTCATTCAATTTGCACAGTCAGCTGTCGAGTTATTTGCTTTTTTGTGTGCAAACATTTATGTCAGGGAAATAGTATAGCTAATGGGGTTTTCCCGATGTGTATGTGCTTTTACGAGTTTGTGGTGCAGTGCGCAATAGCGCGCATGGTATGGAACACTATGACGTAGCATGAGAAGATGTGACGCGAGATATAGTGAACGTGACGTTGGGACGGTCGAGAGTCGATAGTCAGTTAGAGATTTGCTGTTGTTGCGTGGAGAAGGACCTTGCTGGACGATAATAAAAATTATGAATGTTAGGATGGTGTTCGAGTTACTTTAAGTTGTAGCCTGTCCTTGTGGTCATTACAAGTACCCAGACAACGACGTAACAATTTATTATGATTATAAGTTTATAATGTTTGTTACGTTATAGTTCTAATATATGTATGACCACACAAGACAGGTTCTAACTCAACACTAATCATGATTATATGTAAGTTCATTATCTATCTAACTATAATGTAAGTCTTCTCACAACAACATCTATGGTTTAACTACTATCGACTGTCTAATCGTCACTACGTCACATTCCCTGGTGCGCTTCACATCCCTTTACACCTCGTTATAATAAAAAGTGCGTTCAATATAATACGCGCCGTGCGCCAAGCTATCATAAACATTAGTTATGGGGAAATACCCATTAACCTCCCCAAATCTCTTCACTTTAAAATTAAACTCATGGAGTTAAATCGATACCCTTAACAAATATTACCAACCCAAGATTCCGTAAATAAAATAGTGACGTAAATGACGTAAATCACTCATAAGTTTACCATAACAATGTAAAATAGCACAATATGAAATATTTAATACTTTAAAAAAATTAATATTCTTAATACTGAGCTCTCCTGGCTCACACAAATTCTTTCTAACAAAGAATTATTCCTTCATTGTCCCCCGCACAATACATACGTTATGGAGATAACAACTTATCCACCAATAACCACAATTATGTATACCTGTATTTTCCCATACATCCGTACCCACTGAGCACTCCTTGCTCCCATTATATATCATTTATTGTCCCCAGCACGAGACACACTGTAGCAGGGAAGGTGAACCTTTTTGGGGCCTCGTGCCCAAAACTCAATTAAAATCTATTTTTATATAGCAAAGTGCCAACACAAAGTGCCAACACAATGGTTTGATTAAGGAAGTAATATTTTAGTTGCTCCCGACTGATGAGGCGCTGCGTGCCGTCTGTGGCACGCGTGGCATAGGTTCGCCATCACTGCACTATAGGGATAACATCTTATCTGTCTATAAAATCGTCTTATTCATCTATAAAAACAAGTATGTATGTATGTATGTATGTATGTATGTATGTATGTATGTATGTATGTATGTATGTATGTATGTATGTATGTATGTATGTATGTATGTATGTATGTGTATGTATGTATGTATGTATGTATGTATGTATGTATGTATGTATGTATGTATGTATGTATGTATGTATGTATGTATGTATGTATGTATGTATGTATGTATGTATGTATGTATGTATGTATGTATGTATGTATGTATGTATGTATGTATGTATGTATGTATGTATGTATGTATGTATGTATGTATGTATGTATGTGTGTGTGTGTGTGTGTGTGTATGTATGTATGTATGTATGTATGTATGTATGTATGTATGTATGTATGTATGTATGTATGTATGTATGTATGTATGTATGTATGTATGTATGTATGTATGTATGTATGTATGTATGTATGTATGTATGTATGTATATGTATGTATGTATGTATGTATGTATGTATGTATGTATGTATGTATGTATGTATGTATGTATGTATGTATGTATGTATGTATGTATGTATGTATGTATGTATGTATGTATGTATGTATGTATGTATGTATGTATGTATGTATGTATGTATGTATGTATGTATGTATGTATGTATGTATGTATGTATGTATGTATGTATGTATGTATGTATGTATGTATGTATGTATGTATGTATGTATGTATGTATGTATGTATGTATGCATGCATGCATGCATGCATGCATTTTCTTTATGTTTTCCATAAAATAATATATTCAACAACGCGCCACACCAACCCACAATTTTTGACCACATTTGAATGAGGGAACAAATTATCATTAATGTCATTAACCGAAAAGTAAAACTAATTCCCAAAACTGAGTTGTCAACGGATCTAGACGACTCTTTGGCACGAGTCATGCCTGTGAGATCATAAGCACACACTCTTTCAAGCAATTCACAATAACGATCTCTTGGACCAAAGGCAAATCACTCTCCAACCACAATCCCTCGGTTCTCATTATAATGTTCGTTTTCTCCTTCATCAATTCCTTCGTCTTCATTACAGTTAACTTCATCATTTATTTGAACCTTATTATCGCATCGGGTGACACCAGCATGGGGGTGTGACACCAAAATAAAAAAAATTACTGTGTACGATTTTTAAAAAAAAGAGATGACACATTTTTTTCACGAGATATACCGACACCATGGAGCAAGCAGGTGAGACGAACCTAACCTCACTACTCCGTCCACCAAAGTGTGTGTGTGTGGGGGGGGGTAAGATGTTTCTCCAAAAAAAATCAAAAGATGTGTTTTATTTGTTTTTGTTTTTGGTTTTTTAGAGGAAAATTAAGTATTTAATGACTTTGAGTTCATATTTTTTTTGTTTTATTTATAAACAATTTATATTTATTAAAGGCTTGCAAACATGCATATCTATGTTAATGTAATGTACTCTAAGAACTTAATTTTCTTGAGTATAGGCACGTTTTTTATAGCATCCTTTAATACGAAATTATTTTCACACGAAAACATTTCAGTCTTGTCGATATGGCATGAAACGATTTTCACTGATAGATCGCTTGATGCGTACGTTCACAGCCAAAGTAAAGTTGATTTTGAACGAAGCCAATCAGAACCACAACTGTGCAACTGCAGCGATGAATTTTCAACGTCGTAAATCATCTGGTCTGACCATAATATAGCATATTATAATTGAAGATATAATCTGTTACAAGTTTTCGCTGGGGCTTGAACCCAGGACCTTCCCCGTATGAGGCGGACGTGTTAACCAGTACACTACTTATCTCACGTTTCTGTGAAGGAACAATGCAAGTGAACGCAAGAGCTTTGTGGCCACCCACTCCCACCCCCCTTTTTTCTTCTTTTCATCCCACCACGCTTGCCAACAGTGATTAGTTGACCCCAGCGAGGGTCATTCGTCATACTCGGTTGCACATACTTGAAGATTGCCTCGCATGGTCCCACCATGAAGAGAATTATATATAGAGAGATATTCAAGTATTTTGAATTCATAATTCCAAATTTTTGCAGCAGTAACGGTAAGCAAATGAATCGTTTTAATTTTGTTAAAAGAGGGCATTGGCGTAGCTGGGGGGTTAGGGTGCCTGCCCCCCCCCGGGCTGCACACATTTAGAGGGCGGCATATGAAAATTAAAACTATTTCCGACAACCGCCCTTTTTCTTTTGAAGGGTGAAAACCAAGGTGAAACAAAAAATTTCTTAATTTCCAGTCTTAATTAACGGATTCTCCAAACAATTGTTTGATTACATAACGCAAAACCGTTCAGAAACTTAAGATCGCTCAAAAAAAGGTATCAATTTATTTGGACGATTAAACGGTATAAGTCAATTATTTTGCTTTTATTAGAAAACTTCACCAAAAAAAATACATCACTGTTGGGGCGAATAAGATTGTGCTTGATATCGCCACGACAATTTTTGCGTGGAATTTCGACATGCGCAGAATGATGCGCTAACAAGTACCTACATGGCATGGTTGTTCAAATATTGTGTTTAACTTGCAAATAGTAATTTATATTACTCTCTCAGTTTTCAGAAAATATATTGTAAGGTAACTTACTAAAAATTAAATTAATTTTGTTTTTATTGCATTAAAGTAGCACACATAACTTGTGTTTCTTCATTAAAATACGGTTATCCATACAAAAAAATGTTACGCCTATCCAACTAAAGTAATTTGTAAATAATTTGAATTGGTCTATTTTATGGAAAGTAAATAAGATTTTTGGCAAGAACATGAAAATATTCAAATTACTCCGTTAATAAACACCACAAATACAAAAAATAATTTCGAAAAGACATACTTTAAAATTTCATGCGTTTTTTGAAATATTAACATCTGAAGAAGTAACTAGGAAAACGTGATCAAATGCTGGAATTTTTCTCAGTTCAGTGCAATCTTTTTCTTTTCTATGTTATCTCAATTTATTGGAACCTATATTTTTAAAAATAATGCAAACCCATTTCATGGAACAAAAAGATGTGCTAATAAAGAACGCTGTTATAGAGAGTTGGAGATAGCAACTGAACGCGGAGTTAGAAGAGAAAAAATATGATTGGGGAAAATTCAGAAGACCTGGTTCTATCTTAAGAGCAATAATTACAATGAGAAATGTTTTTATCCATTGACAGAATTATAAAAGAAAATAAAAGAAAGCGTTGATGAGTTGCATAAACTTGCAAGAAAATATTGGTATATAATTCCATGTAACCTACTAATTGAAGAATTTGAACATCAAATAAATTTCTTTATTGACATTGATAAAGAACAGTTCAATATTAAAAGAAAGGGATCCAGGTTTTTATGGCTGTACACAGGGCCGGTCTTAGCAAAGGCAGGGCCCTATGCGGCTTAGTATGTGAAAAGGATTGCATGGGGACCAGTTTGGGTATAGGAATAAGGTTTTAATAAGGATAATAAGTTTAAAATTAATATAAGTGGGGCCTAAGAAAGCGCGGGGCTCACTGCGGCCGTATAGGTTTGCAGTGGCCTGAGACCCGCCCTGGCTGTACCTACACTACAAGAAGAGGAATTATGTAATAAAAACTGGGGGAAAGGCCCCTTTGATCTATTAAAATTTATTCAACAGTATAGATTGGAAAATTCTGTACCCAACATTATAATTTTGCTAAGACTTTTTTCAACAATTGCTATCAGTGTATCTAGTTGTGAAAGGAGGTAAAAAAAATTATCTTCGTTCCAAAATGAGTGATTTAAGACTAAAAAATCTTGCAATATTGTCCATAGAACAAGATATTACAATTATTTTGAATTTTGATAGCATAATACACAATTTTTCTACTATGAAAGTTAGGTAAGTAAATATAAAAATATGTTTACATACTAATGTATACAATTCTTTGTTATAAAAAAGCATATATTTATATATAAAAAATAAAATCATATTAATTGGTAATGTTTTTTGGGGTGTAAATTTGGTATATGTTTTGTCTCATTTGGGAGGGGTGGACCTGAGTCCTCAATAACTTTCTTGGGGCCTTTAAAAAAGTATCTTGTATTTTTATAAATGTGTACTTATAGGTATTTCATCTTATGCGGCCTCTTTTATTTAAGCTTACATAAATATGGCACGCAATGATAAGAACATTCCCCACCTTAACTTCGTTTCAATTACAGTTATTTATTCATGTTTATTAATTTATAAAATCTACCACGTGATTAATTTTAGGGGCCGTCCATAAATGACGTCACGTGATTAGGGCTGATTTTTCACCCCCTCCCCCTCACACGTCATCACAAAAACGTAGACCCCTTCTTCAACATGACGTCGCAAATCTCTCCCCCCCCCCAATAGAAGCCGTATTTTCTGTTTGAAAATGAGCATGTTTCAAATCTTTTTTTGGGGTCATTTAAATATGTTTTTTTACAGTAAGGCTCTGCACTCTAATATCGTCACACGCGTGAAGCCATATAAAACGTCATTAAATTAAGTGTCTGTAATCATATAATTCAGTTGAACTTTTATTTAAAGTTGCGCGTTTTGATGTGACGTCAAAAATGTGATTGCCATCCCCCCTCCCCCCTAGGTGCGTGACGTCGTTTATGGACGGCCACGGGCGGCAAAAGTTCTAGCGACGCCACTGAAACAGGGTAAGATAGTGAGAATTTAATCGAATTATTTTTTATTCAAAATGCCACGTTATACGTTTCCGGTTTAAAAAAATCTTTAATAATGATTTGACTTTAATTTTGAATGGTTCAAAATTAAGCCAAATTACACATATATTTTGGACGCGACAAAAATTAGACGAATTTTTAAAAAAATTATAAATAAGACTTAAACTCAAACAAATTTTATTCAATTAATTATTAAACTATTTTTTTTAGTTCAAGGCTTGTCTGAATTTTTGGTAACATTTTCTTTCTTTAAATTGTTGTCACGCAACATTAAAGAGCGCACGATGGAAGAGCGATGACAAATGTGCGCAAACATACCTCATGGGTTGTCCACCTTGAAACATTAGCATCTATTAAAACAATCGCCTCCAATTTTCATCTGCGCTCTTTTGTTGTGTACTATTTAAGTCTCACCGTCACTAAATTAATTAGTAAGTTACACTAAGACAACATTTTAAAAAAGAAAAAATTACACATGTGTGGCGTTTAAAATGCCTTCACGAGAGGTGCGAGGGGTGCGGAATGCACTGGGTGACACCATCACAAGAAGTGACACAAAAATTTAAAAACTCTGTATGTTCCCGTTATTTAGGACTGGAAGACTCTGAGAAGTTCTATGGGTTCCATGACATATCGCCCCAGGTGACACCAACCCTAGTGACGCCTCTGGTCTCTCCCTCTATTGATCTCTTTCCGGCACTGTCTTTGCACTTCTTCCTCTTCTTCACGCCACTGTCTTTGTCTTTCTTCGTACTGTCTTCTGTTTATCTTCTTATATTTATTTATTAATTCATCCAGTACGTTACGAGAGTGTTCAGGTTAATACTGAGCCACCATTTGGACAAGGTCCAACACCAGCAACAGTGAGACTGAACAATCAGTGGCCATTACATCCCTGGTCAGACAAAAGTTGGCAAAACAATCTTTCATCTCTCCTGTGGCAGGATGTTTCAACAAAATGCTAACTCAATGCATAATGGAGACGAACTAATCAAATGTCTGAACGAGATTTATTGCTACTAGTTCAAAAGGCTGAGTAAGGAATAGCATCAAGCATGCATCCTTAATAAGCAGGCAAAAATGACTAGTGTTAAAACTGATAATGCAAAATATGGCTTGGCATTAGTAATATATACACAATTTTTTTTTAAATCGTCGATATTACTGGAATATTCTAATTTACTTTTCCTATCCGTACAATATTATTGTCAAAAGTGTCTAAAGAAAAGCTTGACTTTATTTAGAAACACATTTTCACAGGCTTCAGATATTTTTTAAAACGAATAAACATGAGTTTCAGTTGAATTTATTTAACATTTTGGACTTGATAGTTTGAAATAAGCGTTTAAAACATTAATTATCAGCAATTACTTACTTTTTAAAAATTATTTTGTTATTAATTTTAATTATTTCAATATCCTACCAATTAAAATTCCACATTAAAAATATAAAACTAAAACTATAGAAATATTTTAAATTTTATTTGATCTTTTACAACACTTGCGTACTAAATAGATGAAATTGCATTATAAGCTGTTAGATAACCCGATTTTGTAATTTAAATTATAAAAAGAAAAAAAATCAAAATTCTAAAAAGACTAACAAACAGCCAAAAAAACATTCTCACTCTGGTATCTCACACAAATACGATGCGGAAAAATCGGTCACCAACCCCTCAGAACATGGATGGTCAATCATTTTCCAGCCAATGTCCCTGTAGAAGTAGATACAGTTTGCACCACGCCCACCATTAGGTTCAATTAGACCCCATTTGATGTATTTCACTGGCTTCTGGCTGTAGGCGTTGATCCAGTTATCCTCCAATACCTCATCACCTCCACCAGTAAGTACAATCTGATGTTTGGTAAACTTTCTCAAGAATGTTACAATGAACTGATATTCCTCCGCACTGTCGATCTCAACAAGGTAACCTCCGAATATTTCACATATGGCCTCTGCGTCTGCCGCCACCAGAACGTTGGACTTTGCAGACAGGTAGTAGCGCCGCCCTTGAAAGACATTAGAAACACGGAAGAACTTTGATTTCCCACGGTCAAGTCGTTCGGTCAGTTTGCGCACTATCAGTTCTTGTTTGGCAGAAGCTGCCTTCAGATCCCTTATATCACTGGACATTTGTTCAAACTGCTGACCTAAAAACAAATATTTAAAAAAAGATATCACGTTAATTGGAACATCATGCATAAGTTTTAAAAAGAAAGCAAGAGAAATATATTTTTTAAATTTCAATAACACTAACAGTTGTTTAGCTGCATGTTTTAAACCGATGCCTATTAAAAAAACTTTTTATTTGCAACATGATTATAATTTAAAATTGTGGATGATTCTCGTAACCATTTTTCATTTAAATCCTACAAATGCTTCATTTTTAAATTATCAGCATTTCAGTACTTAGATTTCACAAATAAATTGTATTTCATTGGATGTAACATATTATTAAGTTATGAAGGCCCATTATAAACAAACATTTTGGTGTGCTGAACATTTTGGTGTATTCAGTTTCGTATAGGCATTTACTTTTTTTTAATGATTTTTGTACATAAATTATACGTTAGATGGTTGTTCTTTTTCCTTATAATAGGAACACATTTCATAGATTCGACAAAATAAGTAACTCATAAACTATAATTTTTTTATTTATACAGTATTTCTGGTTAGTTCAGTAAGCAAATGCATTTTTAAGAAAAAAACATTTTTGATAAATTTTGTATTTTTAAATCCCTTATATTAACTTCACCGGCGTCTCTCTCTGTCTGTCTGTCATCATCTCTGTCTTGGGCGGGCGGAAAAATAAAAGTAAAAAATGAACCACTTCCCGTGATCCGATCAAGCTGAAATCTGGCACACGGACCCGTCTCACCAAACAATGCATCGTATCAAAGTTTCTCGTAAATAAATTAATGCATTTTTAGTTTATCTTTATATAACGTATGTAATTCAAATTCACGGTTTGTTATAGTTTTTTTTCCCACGTGAGAGTTTGAGATGACACTTTGACGTCGACCCGTCGAAGTACCGGCGTGCTTTTGTTTACATTCTACGTGTCATGCTAAACTCGGTTTGCTGCGTGGTGATTCTAAACTCCTTCGTGGCGTATGTCAAATATATGCGCAGCCGCGCTGCTTAAAGGGAACATTGCTATCATGTTTCTAACACTTCGCTTACATATCACCTGCAAACTAAACATACAATAAAGTATTAAAACTTCAGTTGAGACGATTTAAAGCTATGTTAACATCGTTCAGCTCGGCTGGTTATATAACAATAAGACCTGCTAATCAGTTGAACCAAATAATGTCAATACACGTGTCTGTTTGCGTTGTTGGTTAAAATATTTCATATAAAGAAGACACTTCAGTGTTATTTCAATTTTCGACAAGTACGTTTAATAAATAATACTTCTGACACCATAAATTTCAATTTTTTTGCTTTAATCGAAATTAATGATTAATTAATCGTTAATTTTTCAAAAGTTAATGATTAAATTAAAATTTTTGCGGATGATGCAGCACTGATAGAACACACAGAAACTGGTTTGGAACAGCTCGTGTCAACCTTCTCCAACGCCTGTAAAGAATTTGGTCTGCAAATCAGCTTGAAAAAGACAAACATCATGGCGCAAGACACATGTTCTCCTCCTACCATCAATATTGACAATGAAAACTTGGAGGCTGTGGACAGCTTCACCTACTTGGGGTCCAAGACTTCCAACTCAATATCCATTGAGGCCGAAATAAACAGTAGAATTGGCAAAGCAGCTGCCACATTGGCTAACTAAATAAGCGGGTTTGCCAAAACATCAAGCTAACGGGGAAAACCAAACTGTATGTCTATCGAGCCTGCGTCATCAGTACGCTGCTATATGGAAGCGAGACATGGACCACTTATTCATACCATGAGCACAAGCTTTCACTTGAGGTTCCTTCGTCGCATCATTGACATTAAATGGCAGGAAAAAGTGCAAAATAGTAAGCTCCTGATACGTGCCAATATCCAAAGCATGTTCTCAATCCTTAGTGAAAGACGCTTAAGATGGCTAGGACATGTAAAAAGAATGAGCCAGGGTCGTATCCTCAAGGACCTCCTATGGAGAACTGGCATCGGGAAAAAGGAAGACAGGTCGCCCGCGTCTCCGTTTTAAAGATGTCTATCAGAGAGACACGAGAGCAGCTAGAATAAACACAAGTGACTGGGAATTCAAAGCAGAAGACAGATCTACGTGGCGCACAGTTGTCAAAGAGGGCGTCATAGCAGCCGAGGTACGAAGGATGGAGGAAGCTACAGACAGAAGAGCTAGGAGAAAGGACAAAACATTGGAAAGCACAGAGCTCGTGTGCAAAAGCTGTGGAAAAGACTTTCCCTCAAGGATAGGACGGCACAGCCACTTGAGGAAAGGCAACCCAACCCAACGGTGACACACCATCGTCTCTCGAGACGGAAGGATGCCGATATATATATATATATTATATAATGTTCCGACCTACGCATAAATACGGGTTACGATGTTTCTTAAGAACGGATCACCGTTCGTAACCCGAGGACTCCCTGTACACACTACGGAATAGATGATATACTTACCTGCACTTGTTATTGTAATCAGTGCGTACAACAAAAGTCCAACTGACATCATTTTTTGTAGTCTTTTGATACAACAATAAATAATTTAAAACTTTTAAAATATTTTATTGGTATCTTTTCTCTGCTGCAGTATCTCGGATAATGAGCTGAAAAAGATTTTTATACTAATAGAGTAGAACAACAACATCTGTTCAACGTCTTGCCACATGGCGCAGACGTGACTCTTTATTTCTTATCCGTTACATCGCATGTGAGAACAAAAACAAAAATACATACTTAGTTTTTTGGCTGTATTATGAAAATTTACCGATATAATTACTGCCAGACATTATCAGAGAGTAATGCGTCGTGCTAACAATATCAACATCTTCATAACTGTAGTATTTTATAAAGCAGTGCTTCTCAAAGTGGTGGTCCGCGGATCGTTGCCGGTTCTTGGGCTATCCGCCGCCGGTCCGCAGAAGTTATCAAAAGAGGATAGAAAAATTTGTCAGTGCATGTAAAATATTGCACCGGTCCATGGCGCAATGGAAAAAAAATTCCTGCCGGTCTGCCATACTAAAAAGTTTGAGAAGCACTGCTGTAAAGAACGAAACTCCCAAATTTGGGTTTTGGTGACAAAGAAATGTAGCATTGTTTCGCTTGCACATGAACTTGACCACTTTGAAAAACAAAATATCGTAGGTATAAAATAAAATAAATTAATTAATTAATGACCATGCTCCAAATAACATACAGTTCTGGTGAGTAAAAAAAATAATAATTGACTGAGCGTTATGATCTAATATATAAAGCTCAGTTGGTGTTTGTATCTTTGTATCTTTGTATGTTTGTATGTTTGTATGTTTGTATATTTCACTTTTTCGACTTTCTGTTAGACAGCCACGGAAAAACCAAATGACGGACTGGGACCAAATTTGGAAGGACGGTTCCTTTTACCCTGAAGGTGGTTTTAAGTAAGTTTTTGTAATTGTCCCTTTTGCCCGAATGCCGTAAATTAAATAATCAGAAAATGCAGAGACAAAGAATAAAAAAGTTAACCTCATTTCTGTATTGAACAAATTTACGCGGACGTTCAAATGCCGTTCAAAGCGAGTTACTTTTGGTGACATTTTTATTCCCCAATACTTTATTTTCAGCGGTGCGCATTCAAAAAAATATTATGTCTAAGTACGGTGCGCAGATTTTCGTGTACGCTTCATAATTTGAGCTGTGTAGTACAAAGAATTGTCATTTTCTTTACTGTTATTTTCTATATATTAGATAGACACCTAAACATATTTAATTACAACTGCCACACGGTGCATTAGATTTGATTGTTTACACGTTTAAATTTAATTGCGAATTTGTTTTAATTATTTTCTGTTCCATAACTCGACATTTAATAAAAACCTATTTATGTAAAAATTGTGTCCGTATTTTTTTCAAGGCTTCATTTTTAGCGGTGCGCGTTCTAAAATCTTTTATCAGCTGATTACTGTGCGCACATTTTCGTGTACGCATCTTAAATTTAGCTGTGTCCTATTATTATAACATTTATACTTTGTTTGTCTTTTACATAAGCTATTTTTTTGCATAACCTATACACTTATACTATTTAAACTTAGGCTACCGGTCGTATTAACATAAGTAGATTAAACTAAATAAAGTGATCCTGAAAACGCTTAATTATTTTGTATTGCGAATTGGCTATGTTATATTCATTCCTTTGATGATTGATTAACATAGGCCATTTTTAAAATCAATTATTATCATGGTTTCACATGCGTTTTTAACAAAAAATTGATTTTTTTTTAAATTTTAAATTAGGAATATAGCCTAATTTCTTTATTTATCTTTATTATCTTTATCTCAAAGACGCTGTTTCAAATATTGTATTAATTACAATTGTGTTACGATGCAGTGTCGTAAATATATAAGAGCTTTTTTAGTGACGACAGTGGCAGAGATCTTTTGGAAAAATGTCAACAAAGCAGTGGCCTTTTTTTTAATGTATACAAACAAACAAACATAAAAATATCAACTGAGCTATATATATTACATATGCGTTTAAATTATTTTATTTCAATTATTTTCGCGATGCATTGTATTAATATTTTACATGCAATGAATAAAATTGGGATTTTTAAAAATGTAATTCATAACTCGACATTTAATTAAAAACCATAGATGTAGCGAGTTTATTTTATATGGAAAATAATGGCTTATGTCAAATAAACTTACACTTTATAACAGTTTACTTAAGCTGTATATACACTCTACATTATAAACTTTCGCTAAAGAACGTATTAACAAAACTTGACTAAATTTAATGAAGTGATCCTGAAAACGCTTAATTAATATGAATTGCGAATTGAATATGTTTTTATGTTCATTCCTTTGTATTCAGAATAGCATAGGTCATTTCTATAATTGCCTTTTAATCATTTTTAAGATGCACTTATTAATTGACGGTTGAATCTTTTTTTTCATTTTTATTTTATTTTTCAGATATAAAATCTGGTTTGTGTGTGTGCATTGAATATAATTTACAAAATATGATGCCTTATCCGAAATAGGGAACACAAAAATATTCCTTTTTGATATTATAAACATTGCTTATGAACCGTAAATATAAATCGTAAAATATAGAGACATAAAAAAATGTTAAATAGTATTTCCCTGTTATTAGAATTATGAATACGTCAAAAGGAGGAGTTATTTTGGTCCAGTATATTTACTTTATAACAAGACTTTATTTTATGCGGTCAGCTTTCTATATTGTCTAAATATGGTGTGCACATTTCTTTGATATCATTTTAGTACGACCGGTTTTTTTTTAAAGTATTTTAGAAAGTACATTTATAATTTTGTTTATTTGCGCTATGAGTCAC
Organism: Ampullaceana balthica; assembly: GCA_944989445.1. NCBI lineage: Eukaryota > Metazoa > Mollusca > Gastropoda > Lymnaeidae > Ampullaceana > Ampullaceana balthica. The sequence goes on along the minus strand of CALYLW010000112.1, from coordinate 1,419,857 downwards.
TTAGCTTTTGCCTTTTAAAGGGATAGTGCCACATGTTCTTTATCTCAGAGACGTGGTTACAAATATTATATAACTTACAATTGTGATACGATGCAGTTTCGTAATTATATATTAAATTTTTGAGTGACGAGGGTGGTAGAGCTCTTTCGGAAAACCTATAAGTTATGTTAATTTTGTACAAGTGGGAATGAAATTGTAAATATAGTTATTATGGTCGGCAAGAAACATTATTTAAAAAATCATAACTTTTAAAAATTAAGGTTATGTTAAACGGCACTGCATTCAGTGAAAACAACTCACCCGGTAAAATGGCATATCTCTGTTTCTCATAAGATTTTAACTAAAGGGTCAGCACACTCCCGCTACAAAGTGCGGGTATTTTTCTAGTTCAATATAAAAAAAGTTATTTGAGAATGAAAATGAAAATAAATATATATTTGAAATATTCTTTGGCTCAGATAATTCAGAAAGTGCCCAAAGTAAACGACAGTATGAACCAGCCCACAGATTTTCAAGCCACAAACAACCCCTATCAAATGCATCATTTTTTAAATTAAAAATCACAGTAAAGCTGGTCTTAAAAAGAACATTTTTTTGATGTTTAAATGACCACGCTCTTCTAACCCAAAATCAGTTTCGATCAAACCTCTCCAGTAGATCGCAGGTAGTCTCAGTGGATGATTTGATATATGGAGTTCCGCAGGGCTCCGTTTTGGGTCCGGTACTTTTCATACTGTATACCTGGAAAGGTCTTCTACTGTTTAAAAATCATGGAGTTAGAAGCCATTCAGTCGCAGATGATACACAGCTGTACACACACACACACACATACACTCATACCCTCTCTTTAATATTATTTACTACACTTTCAAGGCCTTGCAAGAGTTCATTGGTGACGTCAAGTTGCGGATGACTTTCAGCAAGCTCAAGCTTAATGATGACAAAAACCGAAGCACTCCTCTTTCGCCATAGTAAATCAACCAGTACTTTGTCTCTTCCTAATTCTATTCAGGTACCAGAGTTTTGATAATATACGTGGTAAAAGTATGTAAGTAACAAACAATATAAATTATTAATAATTTTGGAAAAAGACTATTAGAAATATTATTTTCTAAAAATTTAATTGAATTATAATCAATCAAATTAATTTTAATTGATAACAATTTAAACGATTAATCGATTAATTAATCGTTAATTTCCGACGTCGTGGTTAAAATCAATCATATTTCCTGTTTACATGATCAACTAGGAATCTTGGCTGCATTGTATGTGACAACATGTCGTTAATTAACTTCATCAATAACATCTGTCACTCCGCCTACACCGCCATCCGTCAGATCAAAAGAAATCCGTCACTAAATAACAGTTATTGCAACAAAAACACGTGTCTGTAATCTACTGCTTGATCTCTTATCCCCTGGTGTTTACAGGTTTAAAGAATTAACTATGGTGTTAACCTTTTAAATCTATACTAATAAAAGGCAAGGCCCTGACTCACTGACTTGACTGACTCATCACTAAATCGCCATCTTCCCGTATAGGTAGAAGCATGAAACTTTGGGAAGTTGTTGAGTTCACTCTCGCGATGGTAACAGGCGGAAAAATATTTAAATTAACACTCTTTAGGGGTTGGGGGGTGGGGGCTGGGGACCAAAAGGGGCCGTCCATAAAGTGCGTCACGCTCCAGAGGGGGAGGAGGTGTAAGAAAGTGTGACAGTTTAAGACAGGGGGATTTGGGGGGGGGGTCCGGCATGTGTGACATCACGATGTTTAATATTAAATGTTAATTATTTTGTTAATGAAAAAAAATTTGTGTTGATAAATGTGACGTACTTTATGGGGGTTGTGGTCCGAGATTAGTGACACTTTGTGACAGGGGAGGGGGAGTTAAAAATGGTCACAAATAGCATGACGTACTTTATGAACGGACCCCAAATGTAGTTTTTACTTATATAAAAACTGACTCATCACTAATTCTCCAACTTCCCGTGAAGGTAGAAGCATGAAATTTTGGGACGTTTTTGAGTACACGCCCGCGATGGTAAAAGGTGAAAAAAAAATTATTTCAATTATCACTCCCTGGGGTCGGGGCCATAATGTATTTTTTTCTTTTACTTATATAAAAACTGAAACACCACTAATTCTCCGATTTCCGGTGTAGGTAGAATCATGAAACTTTGAGAAGTTGTTGAGTACCCTTCCCGCGATGGTACAGGCGACAAAAATTTTAATTTATCACTCACTACGGGGCTGGGCTCAAATGTTGTTTTTCCCTTATATATGAGCTATGAAAGAACAGACAAAATATTTAAATTATCACTCTCATGGGGCTAGTGCACCAATGTAGTTTTTATTTCTTATATAAACTTACTCATCACTAATTCCCCAACTTACCTTGTAAGTAGAAGCATGAAACTTTAGGAACTTGTTGAGTACTCTCTCGCGATGATACCAGGCTGAAACAAATTTAATTTATGACGAACTGGGGGCTTGGGGCCCAAAAAAAACATACTCATCATTAAATCTCCAACTTCCCGTTTAGTAGGGGAATGAAACTGTGGGAAGTTGTTGAGTACCCTCCCGCAATGGTAACAGACGAAAAACAAAATGTATGTGCTATTTTTTACTTTTGTTTTTCCGTGGAACCACGACAGACAGACAAGATGGTGCCGTTAATATATTTAGTAGATCCATATTGAAATGAATTTGTATTTTGACTTGGAGTTACGCGGTTTTGCTAGTTTTGAATTATCTCCAGGGATAAATTAGGCAGCTCTTTTTTTTTAATTTGTTCTAGTTTATCAATGTTTTCTTTGGTGGAGGGTCAAATACAGAAGTTTCATAATCTAGAACAGGTCTGACAAAGGTGAGGTAGCATTTAGTTCAATATTCTTATTACATCTAAGATACGTTATATATATTAAGCCAAATTTTTATCATAATTACTTGTTCGTTCGTCCGTCGATACGACGAGGACCACTCTAGTCATCCGAGGGTTGTAGACCGCTGGTATGGGATGGATGACAAAAGTGACTTGCGCGGTGATTTGGATTTAAGTGAGAAGGAGTTGCGCAATTCGTCGATCTCACTCTCTCGCCCGAGGCCATCTTATCCAGCGGCAGGACTAAGTCGAGACGGCTGGTGATGGAAACGGGTGCAGTGGATGGCCATGATGTCCTGTGTGTCTTGTCATGCCCTTAGCGTTCCACAACGCTTTGCTGAGATTCGCCTTTTTGACCGTTGACCAACTAGTGGTTCCTCCGCTCTGTCCACCGAATCCAGTCTTCACGTGCATAGATAGACATATCTAGATCACCGAGGGTTTGAGACCCGTCGGCTACCCTCACCAGGTTTAGCAAGCCAGTCGAAGCCGTTGCCCGGGGTGTGGCTACTGCGCACGTTGCAGTTTCTATGAGCCACTGGTGAGAGCTGTGAGACAACTTCCGGATTAATATTAATAGTATTAACAGCCACAAAATGACAAAACCAAGTAAAATACAACCAGACGAGCATTGAAGGAATTCATTTCGAAGATCAGTTCCTTGAAAACTTTAATTTCCTTAATTTGCATTTGTATGTTGTTTATTTCTCCAGCGCTTGATTGTTTTTGTCTTTTAATGACAGCAGAGAAATTTAGGTTCCGCCATTTTGAACAACCGGAAGTTGTGTTTTTTCATAATTACTTACATCTCGACGAAAGCATAAGTTTTTATTATTATTATTATTATTACAGTATATATTCGTTATGGCTTTTGGTTTTTATGTTTGAAATTTCAAATAGATCCAAGGTTTATTTAAATTGTGATTTTATTCAAGATGCTTGGTGGGAAGTAAAATGCTTGTCAAAAATAGAATACATCAGAAATAATGTCATTGTGTAGACTAAGCAATTTTCTTTTGTCTCAGCTACAAAAGTAAAATTTCCATTAATTTACTCAGTAGCTAACGCATAAACTAATTTTTGTATAGCTCATATAAGCAAAAAACGACATTAAGGGCCCCAGGGCCAATTTAGTGCAAGATAATGTGTATATTTGAAATGAATGTCCTGGCTGTTCGAGTTTGCACAAGCTACTACTCCTGAACCATACCAGATAGAGGGTTCGGTTCTTAGCACATATGTTAATGAGATCTGAAGTATGTCCAAGGGCCAAAAATATTCCCGAAAAGATTTACTGTATTTCCTGAAAATTATTAGTATTTTGACAATTTCTCGCCAACCATAACATCTATCGGTTGAAACAAACGCCAAACGATAGATAATAATATTTAGAAAAATGTTGGAGAAGTAATTTTTGAAAAATCTCTTTTCGTTCGACTCCCGTAATTTTAGCAGCAATTTGTTGATAGCAATTGTTTTGTTTACTTTCAGAAGTATTGATTTGAAATGACTTTTAATGTAATCTAGAATGATTTCCCTTGAATAAAAAAAGTCGGAAATTCTTTGTTGGAAATTGCGTTTAAATAATCATTCGAGTTTTTATTACTTTTTTTCTTTTGCTGAGTCTTAAAATTAAATGTTTTACATTGTTGTACACATTTCTTCCTAATGAATTCTTCACTTTAATTACTTAATAAATATTTTTTCAAAATATTTGGAAGCTAATATCTTTTAATAAAAATTTCCTTTTCTTTCTAAAGCTTTTGATATAGTCTGCTGAGAACGTCTGTGGAAGATTATGGCCAAGTATGGAAGCCAAAGAAAGGTTATAGCCATTGTAAGTCAGTTCCACGATGACATGCAGGCTCGGGATTAGGATAACAGACAGGCATCTGAACCCGTCGCAGTTACTAATGGTATAAGGCAGGGTTGTTTCCTGATCCCGAGACTGAATAGTCTCATATTCACAACCAAGCTGACAGAGGAATCAGTAAATGGATAACATGTAAACAGGGTATGAGTTAGCCTGACAGGACGTAACGAAAGAGCGAACGTTTCGGCAAAGAGCCTTCGTCAACGAACAAAAAAGGTACACAAATAAAACGAATATATAAAGAAATAAGAATATAAAAAATATAAACTTAGCTGCTGTGAAATCCGAAGAGTCAATCACCGCAGCTAAGTTTTAATTTTTTATATTCTTATTTCTTTTATTTATATGGCCGTTATTTAAAATATCATTAATCGTAATTAATCGATTAATCGACTACATTTTCCCGATTAATCGAACAATTATTTTTTTTATCAGTACCAGCCCTAATGCTTGGCGTTACGATTATTTCTTGATGTTGCCAAATCCATCCCTACCTGCACGCACGCAACTCAAATTAGCTCACCTCAAAGTTGTGGAATTATGCGTCGATTCTACGACGTAAAGTTTGTCTGGGGACATTTTGTAACTTATCGTACGAAGTAACTGCGATGACAATTTACTACCTTTGACAGCTACAAACACGTTGTTAATGAAGAGATTAGGGTAAGCGTCCACAGGACCATGCATGTCTGTTGGCAAGAAACGCAGTCTGTCTGTTGGCAAGAGACGCAGCCTGTCTGTTGGCAAGAGACGCATCCTGTCTGTTGGCAAGGGACGCAGCCTGTCTGTTGGCAAAAGACGCAGCCTGTCTGTTGGCAAGAGATGCAGCCTGTCTGTTGGCAAGAGACGCAGCCTGTCTGTTGGCAAGAGACGAAGCCTGTCTGTTGGCAAGAGACGCATCCTGTCTGTTGGCAAGACACGCAGCCTGTCTGTTGGCAAGAGACGCAGCCTGTCTGTTGGCAAGAGACGCAGCCTGTCTGTTGGCAAGAGACGCAGCCTGTCTGTTGGCAAGAGACGCAGCCTGTCTGTTGGCAAGAGACGCAGCCTGTCTGTTGGCAAGAGACGCAGCCTGTCTGTTGGCAAGAGACGCAGCCTGTCTGTTGGCAAGAGTGCAGCCTGTCTGTTGGCAAGAGACGCAGCGTGCAGGCCACGGCTAAGAGGGTTCCACGCATTAACAAGTCGGCTTTTGTTTCCCCAACTAGTGTCAGGTACTCATTCCGAGCTGGGCGGACTCAGGGACATTCTTGGCCCCGAAATCTCTGACTTTACAGGGATTCGAACTCCACCATCATTCTATGAAGAGTAGTAAACTCTATTTATTTATTCAATGTGTATGTTTATTTCATCAAACAGATCAAATTCATCTCATATAACTAAAAATTATCGGTTAATTCCTATCGATTTCAAATTTACGCCGTTGATAATATGTTTATCCATGTGACACCTCAATTGAATTTGCTTCTACTTGCCATTGTTCAAGTTTGCATAAAGATTTTTCACACATTTATATATCAGATATAAATTGAGTATTTAAACTTATTGAGCTTTTTCAAAATTAGTCAAGAAAGCATTTCTTTCAAGTTTAAGTGGTCTATTTTTTAAAAAAAATAGGCCTGGACTTAGTTAAAAGAGTAAATTTTTGCCTTGTTATCTTAACTTAGTTGTTTTAAATCATAACAACAACAATAATTTGAAGAAAAAATATTTTCAATAATGTATAAAGAAGGTACTTTTTTTCTCCGACGCTGTATATTCAAATTCTTTATATGAACCTGTGGCGTCTGGTTGATTGTTTTCTTGCCGAAAAAAAATTGGATTGTTTTAACCTACTTCCTCGTAAGCTAGCGAGCTGAAATTTTGCAGGCAGACTTGTGCCGATGATAAACATGATGTACCGAAATTTCAGATAAATTGAATGTACCGTAATTTAAATTAATTTATTTTTAGATTATCTATATTTATCTCTATGTAACATGTTAATTTTTGTGCTAGAGTGTCGTGGTGCGTATTATATTGAACAACCTTTCCGGTCGCGCAATAAGGTGCGTATTATATTGACAATACTTTTTTAAAAATATATTGCCGATCGGTGCGCATTATATTAAACATGTTTTACGAGACATAACTAAAAGAATTTATTTGTGGATTTCACCACGGCTAAGTTTTTTTTATTCTTTCGTTATATTCGTTGTATTTGTTCGTTGAGGAAGGCTCTTTGCCGAAACGTTCGCTGTTTTGTAACGTCCTGTTAGGCTAACTAATACGTTGTTTATATGTTATACACTTACTAAATTAAAAGCCTGGTTGAAGTCTCACCCCTATTATTTTATCTTCCAAAGCAGCAATTCTTTCGCTGGGTCGGTCGTTAAGACTATTCACTTTTGTAAAATGTTTTCTTCGTAAATAAATGATTTTTATTTCTTAATTAGTATGCGGCAATACAGTTCGTAAAATATACCTATTACAATAAATTCCTTTAATTGCAGTTAAAGTAATAGATGTTTAATGTTAAGTTCTCCATTAAAATTTTTAATGTTGTTAAAAAAGTATCACTAATCGTCTAAGCAAAGAAAATATTTTCTTTAAAGAACTTTCAACAATATTTGAAAATTTCGAAACCTTTGCACATTATTATAGAGAAAACAAATGAAATAATTTAATAAATAATTTTAAAATATTATATGTTCAGTCTATTGGACAAGTGACCTAACATAATTTTAAAATATTTTCTTTTTTTCAGATTATTAAAAATTTCAATTCTTTGACGAAATAAAACAAATCTATTGGTACTTAGTTTTCTTTTAAAAACATATTTAAATAAATATGTAGTTAATTATCCCATATAGAAATATTTGTAATGTCTTTAATGTGTGACCATCTAATATAACTTTTTCACATTTTGGTTTGCTGCCAATAAAAATGCAGGACTAAACACAAACCATAGATAAGCGTAGGACGCAATAATCTTCTGTATAGAAGGAGCGTCTGTAAACAGATAAGATAAGGTTTTAATGAACATTCTTAACTTATATTCATAGTAAATAATGCCACTGACTTGAACGACATTCATTCGCGTTTCTCTATCCTGAAGAAAACAGTCCTTCATTGGAGGATCCTTTTATAATTATAACCATATATAAAATAGTATATAGTTGTACATCTATAAGTATAACATGGTCATTAAACACGTAACTTGCATCTTTAACTTTCATTTGGGTTACGTACACTGTTTATTACGTATACTGCTTATTACCTACACTGTTTATTACGTACACTGGATATTGCGTACACTTTATAATACGTACACTGTTTATAACGTAGACTGCTTAATATCCTCAAAGAATTATAATCTCGTAACACTAACACTTCTCAGATTCTCAACTTCTTATTTATAGGTCATATTCTCAGTACTGTGTACAAAAGTATGCGCCTATGTATAATTTGCACTTCTTTTAAATTATAGAAAACATGTTCATACTTTTCTAATTATAACAAACTAGACGCCCCGCGGCGTAGCATACGCCAAAGACTTGCTCATGGAGAGTTCTTTTACCCCTTTAATGAACTTTTTTAGGGCGCCTAAGGCGCTGACCTTTTTCAAAAGCCCAACTAACTTGTCCTTGTTTGATCAATACGAAATATTAACATTTCTGAAATGTACACAACGTATTTTATAATAGGGGTTATAGGGCGCCTATGGCGCCCCCTTTGTTTTTTGATGTTATAATTAACCATCATCAAATCCTCTTTTTACATTGTTCCCTTTTTACAAAATTAAAATATCAGCGAAAACAATGACATCACATAATTGTTTTTTTTACAGCGCATATTTAATTTGCATACCTTTTGATTCATTGTTGTAGTAATTTGGTGCGCTGCTTTCTAAAATTAGTATCTGTTGCACATGCAGCATCTTGTTGCCTCACAGGGTCCGACCACGAAGAGATTTATATATATCGATATATATTTGTTTCTATAACACATATAATTGTACTATTTCACAATTAAAATAAACGTTATTCCTACCTGCATTAATTTGGTAAGAGTATCTTTTTAAAAGGCATCGGATTAAAAAGGCTTTTATTTTAAGCCTATCTTACTTTTGCAGCTAAAGTCATTTTAATGATTGTTTTTGCTGAAATATCAAACGTCGTATTTATAAACATTCGCTTATTATTGTCATACAGATATACAATGTAAAGTTCCTAACAGGGCGAGAGTTGTACAGAATTTACAATTTGGAATATAGACACTTCAGATGTTGTGCACACACCGCATACTATTACTGTCTTCCTTAAGTTTATGTTTAGTGTAACTATCACTTCTGTACTGAGCTCATTATTTTTTAGGACTCTTTGACACTTCGGTGCAAGATTAATCACAAGCCATAAAGAACCATTTTTTGTCACCCAATTTATTGTACTCCGCACTAGGACTTATGTTAAAGGCGGAGGCAGGGCTAAATTCGCAATTGACTTTTTTTCTCCCGATTTCGATAAGTTCATGCTTATAGTTTAAAAAAAAATCTTTTCAATAAATTGAAGCTATGCGTTTCAATAATTATTAAATTTCATATAATGCCATGGTCCTACGTTATATTTTCCGTAGTCATATTCTCCTTTGTTGCTAATTTGATCTGGTTTTAAACCTTGTTATGTTGCAACTTTTTGACACAGAGTTCTGTCTTAGTTGCATGTTTGTTGTTGTTTTTTTTGGGTTGTATCTCGTTACTGTGGCACCCTGGTCTGACGTCATCCTGTCGCAGTAGCATGTTGTATTGATTTCAGTCGAATGTTGTGGTAGCCTGTTATCGTATTTGATTGAGGTGTTTTATTGAACTCATTCGACGACTTTGTAATTAATATCAATATTGGCTATCTTATCTTATCTGTTACAGGCGCTCCTTCTATACAGAATATTATTGAATCATACGCTTATACACGGTTTATATCTAGCCTTGCATTTTTCTTAAACTTTTCAATGTTGATGGAGTGTTGATTTTACTGGTTTCATTAGGCAAACAATATTCACGTCCAAATTCCACTTTAGGCAGTCATTAGGCAAACAATATTCACGTCCAAATTCCACTTTAGGCAGTCATTAGGCAAACAATATTCACGTCCAAATTCCACTTTAGGCAGTCATTAGGCAAACAATATTCACGTCCAAAGTCCACTTTAGGCAGTCATTGCCTTTCGCGGTTATACTTCAAATTATGATCGTATTAAACGGTTACATGTCATATAGGAGAATTTGATATTATATCATTTTTTCTTGTATCAATAAATTTAATTTTTTTTCAAAATTTTCTATTGAATAAAATATAAGTCATTGTATTACACTTATAAAATATTCTATAAATATTCTAAAACAAATTGTAAAACATTTTTAGTTCTTGAGAACCTCCAATAAACCTTGATCATATATACTGCAAGAGAAACGAAATGATGATTGCCGTGTATGCCACGTTCTAGACACATCCCCTTGAAATAAAGCCTTGCACAATAAAAAAATTGTTATTTTACAACTTACTTTTACGCTATTGGTAACAGATAAAAGGTCGGTGATAGCTACGCCCAGACAACATTTCCCTAGTGTCCATAGCGCTGAATCACAAGATGAGGATGGTTCCATACGGGGTTACGTTCCTCACACTGATAATAATCAGTTCAGGTTTGTGACGTTCACTTCAAGTGATGTTTGTGTTATTTAAAATAATGTATATCGGGAAAAAAGTAGAAGAAAAACTTTTATGTTTTTTAATGTGATCGAAAAAGACATTTTTATCGCATCCCTTAAAATATATGGAATGACGTTGATGCTTAAAATATCCACAAAACCCTAATCCACCCAGCCCACACCCAAAAAAATTAAATAAAATAAATCATAATAATAATAATAATAAATGGAATATTTTTGCAGATGCATAAAAAGATGAATGTATGTTGTTTGTATATTTTTTCTTAAAAAGCAGGGTAATTGTTAAGTGAATTAGTATACCTATGCGTTATTTACATAAACATTTTGTCGATGATTAAGAAATTATATCAATTTTGGACTACCATTATACAGTATACATTATTTACCCCATGCTCAAAATAATTACGCGATTACGTAATAATTTAATTTTATTCAGCGTCTACACAAGAACTTTTCGTTCAATAAATATTTGTTCAATCTTGCTTTCTTGCTATGTATTAGTGATTTCAATCATTTTACCAGTAAATTAGTTCTATTGTTATTGGTCTTTAGCTCGTCGACTTTGCTAATTCATTCCGTCATGGTTTTTTAAACAATTTATACACTGAATATATTTAATACAGCGTTGATGGAGAAAATAAAAACGATTGAACACACGCGAGAAGTTTAGATGAGGTGAGATCTAGCCAACGAGGACGCGCTGCGTATAGATTAATTTGTCTGTTTGTTATTGAGTTAAATTACTCTAAAGATCTTTGAAATGTATTTCATTTTTTTTTGGAACGATATTAAAAAAATACTATTTTAAAATCATGTGATGGTATGGTATGGTATGGCAACCGTCCGTCCTCATGTGACGATGGCGTGTACTCCTGCTCCTCTGCCCCCCATGATCTTTCTCCTGGCCCTTCTCTCTTCACTCATAGCTATGAGGGATGCTTCCGCGACATGAATGCCCTCACGCACTTTTGCCCGCCAGGAGGTGCGCTCATCGGCAATGGTCTCCCACGTTTTATAGTCTATCTGTGCCAATGACATGTCTTTCTTGCAGACGTCCTTGAAGCGCAAGCAGGGGCGACCTCTTTTTCTCTTGCCGGTTGCAAGATGATGCTAATTCGTAAACCATACTAATTTACATATATATATATTTATCTTTTTGATCTTTATAAACTAGGTAAACGATTTGGAGAAGATCCCACAGTTATAGAAAATGATGATGTAAAAAAGTTGCATATTGAATGCATAACTACCACGGATAGAACACTCACTTTGACACAACAAAGCCGAATTCTATTCTCCGACAGCACAGACCGAACCTTGTCAGATCTGCTGGGCTTAGTCGATTACGTCTTTGGACTTTACAACTCCCCAGGGGCTTTAGTTTCAGGTCAGGTCGTCGGTAACAGATCGTCTAGAATAATACTGACGTGGAACTTTCTGGAACCCGACAGAACTGGTGTGTACAAATGTGAAGTCAGAGAAAACAGCGACGACGGTGATCAGAAAAATGAGACAGTTACAACGGCCGCTCCGAATCAAGTAAATCTCTCAGATGTTATTAGAAACATCACGCGAGATTTAGTGGAGCTGAAAGCGTCTTTAAAGCAGGAAAGATTGAATCATTCTAAACTCAAAGGTCGGCTCGAAAAGGGAAAATCAAAGTTCTTCCGTGTTTCTCATGTTTTTCAAAGGCGGCGCTACTACCTCTCGGCGGGTTCCAAAGTTCTGGTGGTGGAAGACGCGGAGGCCATGTGTGAAATGTTCGGCGGCTACCTTGTCGAGATAGACAGTGCGGCGGAACACGACTACATTGTAGCATTCTTGAGAAGTTTTCCTCAATACAATATCGTACTTACCGGTGGAAGTGATGAGGTCGTGGAGAACAGATGGATCAACACCTACAGCCAGACACCTGTGGGATACATCAACTGGGGCCCACGCCAGCCCAGCGGTCGTCGCAGTGAAAATTGTCTCTACCTCTACAGCGGCGTAGGATGGAGAATGGCTGATTATAAATGTTTAAGAGGGCTGACTGATTACGTTGCTGCTTATCTTTGTGAAATAGAAGAATAGGTTGTATTATTATTTGATTGGAAATATTACAATTATAATATGCACAATATTATTAATGTTCCATTTAAGTGTTTAAATGTGGAAATTTATTTTTTTATATATTTAAATATATTCAATGTTATACTTTATCCTATAGTATAGCACTCGGATTTTCTTTTTTGCTTCTTTTCTATATCAAATATGAAAAAAAATACTATTATTTTTTTAACATAATTTTTATTAAATTTATTCTTGATTATTTTTGTGTATCTTAATTGTTATAAAAGTAAGTTTATAGTTTAATTTTTAAAGTTATTTTTTATTTATCAATCAAACAAAAATTCTTTTAATACTTATTTGTTTTATGAAACATAATTTTAAAAAAAAAGAAGAAAATAATTGTGCTGTAAGATCACTATATGCACGTGAAATCCCGATTTTATTAAACAATTTTTATTACAAAATAATTGCGTCATGTAGTAATAGAAAACAAAAAGTAATTAATCAAGTTTTTGACTAAATCCTTTATTGCACCTTATTGCACGGCAGAAAGGTTGTTCAATATAATGCGCCACCTTACACTCTATCTCAAAAAATATCATGATACATAGGAATAAATAAAATTATCTAAAAAATCAATAATTCAATTACAGTACATGTAAACGATCTGAAATTTTGATACATTGTTTTTATCATTGATACCAAACTGCCTGCAAAATTTCAGCTCGCTAGCTTACGAGGAAGTGGGTTAAAAATTGATCCAAAGTTTTGGCGACATGCATGGGTGAATCAATTATACGAAACTGCCTGCAAAATTTCAGCTCTCTAGCTTACGAGGAAGTGGGTTAAAAATTGATCCAAAGTTTTGGCGACAAGCAAGGATGCAAGCAAGCAACCAGACACCACGAGGATTTAAAAATATCCCTACTTCTTTTCAATAATCTTACGAAACATTTTGTATCCAGTAGGGGGTTAACATTTTGAAGGAGAACCCTGACTAATTTTGTCTACAAGCAGTCACCGATATTCCTTTTACGCTTTCACACAGATATCTAACCGGCATGGCACACAAGTTTAAAATTATGGGCACGGCACAGCAGTTTAGAATTACCCACATGGAACAGCAGTTTAGAATTATCGACACGGCACAGCAGTTTAGAATTATCGACACGGCACAGCAATTTAGTATTACCTACAGACGCAGGAGTTTAGAATCACAGACATAGCACAGCAGTTTAGAATTATTCTTACGGCACATCATGAAGACCAAAGGAAACCCTACGTAGAACAATCAAAAGAGAAAGCTCAACCATGGGTCTAAGAAATAATCAAAACCTAATAAAATTGGCGACGGATCGTCGTAAATCGAAATCCATGACTTCTGCCCTGTGTGCCGTCTTCGGCCCGAGAGGAAATAACTAACTAACTAACTGCAGTTTAGAATTACCTACACTACACAGCAGTTAAGTATTACACACACGGAGCTGCAGTTTAGAATTACCTGCTCGGACCTGCTCTCCCATTTTGGTCTCTTTTCTGTTGCATCCTCATGAAGCAATCGTCAACTGTCACCGTCAGTCACGGCGTGTGTTTCTCCAGTGATTCTAAAAAAATGGAGTTTTAAAGGGTCTCAATAGCAAACAGCTGATGATTTCTGAGTGACATTTTTTCAAATGATCCTTTAATTCATAAATTAGTTTCATGGACTGCATCAAACTAAAAACAAATTAATCGTTAATATGACCTTATCTAGCCTCTAACATAAATATTTGTATAATGATGCTGTTGATTTTTTCTTGAGTAGATGATTTAAAATGTTTGGTTATGACCAGCCATTATCATAGAATCCACTTATTAAACAATCCCGTAGAAATAATGAGTCTGGTTTAAAAAAAGATAATAATTGCGTTCCTAACCTAGAACCCAAAAACGCAATCATTGCATGTGATCCGTTCCCCCCCCCCGCCCGCAATCTGCCGTCCTTACAGTCCAGGGTGCAATTTCTCAACAACTCTCGTTCTCGTATGACGCTCATGCTTAACGTTTAAGCAACAAAAAAATATCGGTAAAACAAAAAGTGATCCAATAATATTACAAAACAAAAACCTGAAGCTTATAATTCATATCAATAAACTTAGATCATAGGCGTATCACCCATGTTTCGTCGATAAAATAACATTTCAAAACGAATTATTTTCATTCTATTAAATTACGTTGTTATGGTTGATTTTCATTGGATAACATATCTCACATTCTTGTGTTGGTATCCTGCCATTGGTTGATAGTTTTTATTATCACTAGAAAATAATATGATTGTCTTTGTGGAATAACAATTTTAAATTTAAGACACTCTATGGGAGGCAGTTATTAACTTTTTGAAATAGATAAGGGCTGGACGATAAACTTTTTATCAATCAAAATATAGAGTACAAACAGAATATAAGGTCAAAACAGTTTATAGAGTTTAAACAGAATATAGAGTCTAAACAGAATAAAGAGTCCAAACAGAATAAAGAGTCCAAACAGAATAAAGAGTCTAAACAGAATAAAGATTCCAAACAGAATAAAGAGTCTAAACAGAATAAAGAGTCTAAACAGAATAAAGAGTCCAAACAGAATAAAGAGTCCAAACAGAATAAAGAGTCTAAACAGAATATAGAGTCCAAACAGAATTTAGAGTCCAAACAGAATTTAGAGTCCAAATACAGTAAAGACTCCAAACGTGCCCAGCAAACAATGTTCACAAAACGTTTCATCGGTCCGTGTGCAAGGTATCAAAACTCGGGTGCAAATTTGCACACCATCAATTTTTAAAAAAATAAATTATTTTACAAAATTTGTTGCGCGATAAGTCAAAACTGCTACGTGGCATCAGTCAGATATCTGCGCAGCCACGCGGCACGGAACATTGCCAGCGCGATCGCCGATGTATCCTTGATTGGCAGAGAATGAGTGACGAATCAAAAAGAGAACTAAAATTTGTTCAAAGCACTCAAAATAATGTCAGTTAGCTGTTAAATAATGTTAGTTAGCTGTTAAATAATGTTAGTTGGCTGTTAAATAATGTTAGTTAGTTGTTAAATAATGTTAGTTAGCTGTTAAACCCTAAATGGAACATTTTTATAAACATTTAAATTTATTTTTTAAAATATAAATTACATTGATAATTTAAAGCTAATTTTAAATGACTTTAAAAAATTTTAAAATACAAAAGGAATGCTCTCTAAAAGGTAAACTTAAAAGACTGTAATTTTGTAATGTAAGAATATACACTTTCTGTATGTAATCCAGCTATTTAAAAAAAAACGAGAAATTAGAATAAACCCACGAAGAGCTGAAAGATTCGTTACTGGTGAATATTTAAAACTGACAAGAATAATATCTTAGTTAAATAACTAAATTTACAAACACAAGAGAATATGAGAACGAAGAGAGAAGAAATCATAAAACAATAGGGCATTTAATCGTAACTTAGAAATACAACGTAACAAAAACATTATAAAAACACTATAAGATGTAGCGATAAAAACTCGTTTCCTGTTCCCTATGCAAGAAAACACGCAAACATATCATCCTTCCCCTTTGGAACTTGTGCGTGAAATGTTTTAACTACCCAAACCAGGACAACAAAGTGACCAAACCAGGACAACAAAGTGACCGAACCAGGACAGCAAACTGACCAAACTAGGACAACAAACTGACCAAACCAGGACATGAAACTGACCAAACCAGGACAACAAACTGACCAAACCAGGACAACAAACTGACCAAACCAGGACAACATACTGACCAAACCAGGACAACAAAGTGACCGAGCCAGGACAGCAAACTGACCAAACTAGGACAACAAACTGACCAAACCAGGACAACAAACTGACCAAACCAGGACAACAAACTGACCAAACCAGGACAACAAACTGACCCAACCAGGACAACAAACTGACCAAACCAGGACGACAAAGTGACCCAACCAGGACAACAAACTGACCAAACCAGGACAACAAACTGACCAAACCAGGACAACAAACTGAACAAAACAGGACAACAAACTGACCAAACCAGGACAACAAACTGACCAAACCAGGACAACAAACTGAGCAAACCAGGACAACAAACTGACCAAACCAGGACAACAATCTGACCAAACCAGGACAGCAAACTGACCAAACCAGGACAACAAAGTGACCCAACCAGGACAACAATCTGACCAAACCAGGACAGAAAACTGACCAAACCAGGACAACAAACTGACAAAAACAGGACAACAAACTGACCAAACCAGGACAAAAAAACTGACCAAACCAGGACAACAAACTGACCAAACCAGGACAACAAACTGACAAAACCAGGACAACAAACTGACCAAACCAGGACAACAAACTGACCAAACCAGGACAACAAACTGACCAAACCAGGACTACAGACTGACCAAACCAGGCCACCAAGCACACTTTCAACATTCAAAACTCTATTTAAATTCAAGACTAGACGTAAACAGTGTAAACGCGTCATCCTATATAATAAAAGGCAAGTTTATGTCCTTTCTGTCCCGTCATCTATAGCGATTGGTCCCTCAAACACATATGACTTCTACAGCCAATCACTAGCGAAGAAAAATTTACATATTACGCAAGGTTCAAAACGAGTTATTTTTTGTGCAGTTTTTGTGTCATAATTCATTATGTTGTTCCCATCTTGAAGTGATGCCTGCTGCTTATTCCAATGACAATTCTGCTTTTTCCTTGATGGTCCTGGGGGGTAGTGGCAAGAGTTTTAAGTGTTGTTTGTTTATTGTTGCTGTTATTGTTGTTGTTTTGTTGTTATTTTTTGTTGTTGATTTGTTGTTTTTTTGTGGTTGTTTTTATTGTTGTTGTTTTGTAGTTGTTTTTTGTTTTTGTTGCTGTTGTTGTTTTTGTTGTTGTTGTTGCTGTTTTTGTTGCTGTTGTTGTTTTGATGTTTTTGCTGTTTTTGTTGTTGTTGTTGTCCATATCCCTTGCCCTGCGACGACAATGTCCTTCAAACGCTTCAGCATAACAACTACCAAAACAGAGCGTCCATGAACGTCACAGGTCACCCTACACTTATTCCCGTCCTTGGGAGGCTTTGTTACTAGCTATATAATAAAAGAGGAGCGCCTAAAATGTAAAAGATAATTGGACATAAGCATGTTAAAACTTAAAGATTATCTATGAATAACGATCTTTTAAAAGGTTAGCGCTGTAAATAGAGTTGCATGTTAACATAGCATCTGCTATAGACATTGTAATGTATTATCTGATCTGACCTGTAGCGCATGTTTAATGACCGTTTCAAGATGCCAAACCGTTTAAAGTTTAAACAATCATTGATGTAAGCAATATAATTAATTAAAAATGTATGTCCGTCGTGCTTGATGAGGGACATTGTCTTTATCCTAGTTACGGTGCTGCTTGATAGAATTTATGCAGGAATGACTTGTGCCTGTTGATAAATTTATGCTGGAATAAGGCTGCTGTTTGATAAATTTATGCTGGGAAAATGATTCTGCTGGTTGATAATTCATGCTGGAATGACTTTTGCTGTTGATAAAATGATCTGAGAATGACGTGCGCTGTGATTTTGTTTAAAGTTAAGAAAATTGCTCAAATCGTTGATCTCACTCTCTCAAGCACAACAAGTTCTCTGATCTAGCAGCAAGACTTAGGTCTACACTGCCGAAATGAAGTTGTGTGCAGTGGATGACCAGGACGTCCAACGTGTTTCGTCATGCTCTTAGCAATTCCACAATGATTTCTGGGAAACCGCTCTTACAACCCGTAGCTGGCTCACATAATATTCAGTGCGCAGGCATGCCGATACCAGTCTTCACAAGCTGGGTATTAAAGTCCAACTTCAATGAGATTAGTGTCCGGTTACCCCAACTTGGATAAGCCGGTCATTCAGAGACCGTTTTCCCGAGGTGTGGCATATGGGCAAGCTGAATGGAGCACAAAGTGAGAGCTTGGTGGACTAGTGGTGACCAAAGGCGTTTGAGCTATCCTATAAGGATATGACGAAATCCCCAGCCACAGTGTTAGGAGGCTAGTGACCGGCACTACCACTCCCATAGCGACCCCCTCCAAATATTGGTGCTACAACGTTTAACAGACTAAGCAGTTTTTGCGAGGCCTATGTCACGCACGGCCGCGGTCGGCACTGCAGATGCCTCATTAGCAGTCACGCAGAGCCTCATCAGCCGGCACGCATAGCCATCATCCAAGCACGCCAGAGCCTCATCCAGCCGGCACGCAGAGGCCTCTCAGCCGGCACCAGAGCTCAACAGGCCAACGCAGGAGCCTCATCAGCCGCACGCAGAGCCTCATCAGCCGGCAAGCAACAAAAATATTACTTTCTTAATGAAACCAGATAAACCAAACCACCCATTTTTTAATTGTGTTGTCAAGTTAGCACTTAGCTAAAAAAAAAGTGGTTGAATTTTGGACACCCGGCCCCAAAAAGGTTTTCCATTACTGAAATAAAGAGTAAGTCTCCATTATCTCAGATTTTTAAAAAGGATTATTTGAATGTAATTGTAGAAGAATTTCCCCTATCCATGCTTTTTAACCTGTTTCATTTCCTTGAAACCCCGGAACTTTTCTCTATAAATGCCTCACAACATTCGAAAAATTCCAATTCCCATTTTTCCTATCCTCTCCCACCCCTTGCCTTGTTATGGTATGGCATCCGTCCGTCCTCAAAGGACGATGGCGTTGACTCATACTCCTCTCACATTACTTCTGGCTCATAGCTGTGAGGGGGTCTTCCGCAGCTTGAGTGCCCTAACGCACCTTTGACCAGCAGAGGGTGCGTTCCACAGCAATGGCTTCCCAAGTTGTATGGTCGATGCGCGCCAGAACATGCCTACTTGATTTGTAGGATCCTACGCAAGCATCGCAAGTGGAAACTGATAAGCCCCTCTATTTGCTTAGCGTAGGTCGTCCAGCACTCGCTGCCGTAATGGAGTGTGCTGAGCACGCAGGCCTGGGAGAGTTAAACATCATGTTTAAAACCGAAATACTGTATCTCCAAATCCAAATGTGTGGTCCCCAAAAACATATCTATGTCAAAACCTGCATCCAAGGTTCTCAAATGTGTATTTTGAAACGTTCATTCCAGGTCCTCAGATGTCTATCTATATCATCACATAAAGTCCAGGTCCTCAGATGTCTATCTATATCATCACATCAATTCCACGTCCCTCAGATGTCTATCTATATCCACATCAATTCCAGGTCCTCAGATGTCTATCTATATCATCACATCAATTCCACGTCCCTCAGATGTCTATCTATATCCACATCAATTCCAGGTCCTCAGATGTCTATCTATATCATCACATCAATTCCACGTCCCTCAGATGTCTATCTATATCCACATCAATTCCAGGTCCTCAGATGTCTATCAATATCATTACATCAATTCCAGGACCTCAGATGTCTATCTATATCCACATCAATTCCAGGTCCTCAGATGTCTATCAATATCATTACATCAATTCCAGGACCTCAGATGTCTATCTATATCCACATCAATTCCAGGTCCTCAGATGTCTATCTATATCATTACATCAATTCCAAGACCCTCAGATGTCTATCTGTATCATCACGTCAATTCCGGGTCCTCAGATGTCTATCTATATCATCACGTCAATTCCAGGTCCTCAGATGTCTATCAATATCATTACATCAATTCCAAGACCCTCAGATGTCTATCTGTATCATCACGTCAATTCCGGGTCCTCAGATGTCTATCTATATCCACATCAATTCCAGGTCCTCAGATGTCTATCTATATCATTACATCAATTCCAAGTCCCTCAAATGTCATCTATATCATCACATCAATTCCAGGTCCATAAATGTCAGTCTATATAAACACCTGCATTCCAGATGCTCAAATGTCTAACCATACCGCCAACAACATCCTAATATTAGTCAGTTCAACTGTTTCCACCAAATACATTTAAATGATTTAGGCTAAATCGACAATTTAGCTTTTTTAAAGCTTCAATTACATCTTCAACAAGTTCATAATATGCTCTTTTAATTGAAATGAAACTTTTAGCTGCTGCGTTTCGCCGAATCTGAAAATACAATTTGAAAAAAAAATCTGTCATTGATGCTCAGTATTGCATAAAATTTTATGTGTTTCATTAATCGCATGAAATGTTTTAACAGGTGGCCTGACCTTTAATTAATGTTTCCATAAGTAACTTTATTGCAATTCTTAGACAAATATTAATATGGGCACAGCAAGACAAGTATATGAAGGTGTACAATATGAACATATACAAAACGATATCACAGGACAACATGTAAGACTTAAGTCATATAGTACTTAAGAGGACCATATGTATAAACACAGAACAATGCATACGGGGAATTTTTTTTAAAGGGACAAAGAGGAAAAATGTATTGAATATAAATGGATAAAAAAAATGACACACAAGAGAAAAAAGACATAGAGATTCACACGAGGAAAACATGCAGAGGGGAAAAATTAGAACAACGATACCGAAGGAAATAAGGGCATAATAAGATAGAAACACACAAGGGGGCAAACAACTAGCAGAAATATCCAAAACCTGACTTCAAAACATGTAATTATCAAATGACTATGGCTGGCGGGAAAAACGCCCATGACTTACAAACGATTTATTTTAATATTCGAAAGCGGATCAGATTTGTAACGTAACCTGCATGTAACTTAACAGAAACCAAGGAGTACGCCCACTGCGCCAAGTGTCCCTCAGTTGGGCAGGTGTACATTTCCTACGATATAAGACTTGGGACGCTTCTCAGCTTATTTCACCAGACGTTCTGACAGAGACAACATACGTCTACAAAAGTTTTAAACAGCGCTTCGGGTACTGTACCAAAGACGAAGAAATGACGTCAGTCGGACTTCTGCTCTGCACACTCATAACAGTAACAACTGCAGGTTAGTATCTATCCATTCCTAGAGTTTATTAAATGTTCATCTTAATCTACAAGGAAATTTACATAAAAATTCGAGTGACGATAATGGATTTTAAAGCCGAAATAGTTCGTTACCTCACATTTAAATAACTCGCACTTTAAAATAATAACCGATAAAGTCAAAACTGTGACCATTTTTAGTAAGCCAGGTGAATTTTTAGTGTAACAAATTTCAATAAAAAGTAAACGTTCTCTTTAAAGAAAAAATAATTGACTAATGCACCAATCAAATTCTTACTTCTCAAAAGTTGTTGGAAGATAAATTAAATAAATATATGCTTTTGAAACAGAGTATGTATTTGGCTTTAAAAGAAGTCACAGAATAACGAACTTTCATGCACACAAAAAAAAACCTTCCTCGACGAACAAAAAGACATAAAACAAATAACACTAAAAAAATTAATAAAAACAAAAACAAAACTTAGCTGGAGTGTAATGCAAAGTAAAAAAAAATAAAACAAAGTATATTTCTGTTTTTACCGAAACGTTCCTTGTTATCCGACGTCTTGTCTATACATACGCTCTCTGTTTTACAACCTCTTTTCACCTATACTTTGGAATTTTATTTGGAGCCTTTAAAAATTTTTTAACTAGGTAAATTAAAAAATTCCAGTTTTATTTTCTTAAGGTACATTGTTACTTTAAAATATTTAAACAATTTTTGATAAAAGTATTTTTAATAAAAGAAGAATTGATTTTTTTATTAAAGTTATTAAAGAAATTTCCATGATCTTTTGTAATTGCTATGTCATTTTATTTATTTTTTAAAGAAAACATTTACTTTTATAAGACATTTTTTTTGGTTTAACGATTTGTACGTTTATGTGATCTTACATTATTTCTAAGTCATAAATTATTGCTACCAAAATAAATAGTCATTGTAAAAAATAAATATCACAAGAAATTTAAAAGTTCAATAAGAATCTGCTTTTATCGCACTGTTATACTACATTAAAGTAAAATTAATTTTAAAACCTCACAATTATATTTCATTCTCCAGCAAAGGAAACACAAATGTCAATTATAAATTTACGCATTCATTTGAATTTTTTTTTAATTTTGTATTATTTTGGATAACAGTAACAAGTTTTTTCTTCTTTATTTTCATGCGTCCTCTGTAAACGTATTTTTTAAAAATATTTCATCACTAGGGAAGCAGCTGTTTTTAGCAAGTACAACCATTCTAGAAATCGGTTTAGTGAAAAAGTTACAGATTGAATGTACCGCAACCAAGGACAGCACACTCCCGTTTACAACACAAATACGAATTCCCTTTTCAAGCAACACGGTCCGACCCGTGTATGATCTGCTGGGTTTGGTCGACACTGTCTTTGGACTTCATAACTCTTCAGGGGCTGTGGATTCAGGCGAGATCGTTGGTAACGGAACGTCTAAACTGAGACTCACGTGGAACTTTCCGAAATACGACAGAGCTGTACAAATGTGATGTCTGGGGGGGGGGCAAATATCCATGGGCTTCCAAAAAAGCAGGCCCCTTACTTTGAATGTCGATGCTGTTGTACCAGATCAAATAACTGCCTTAGAGTTCATACAAACAATCAGCAGTGATTTAGAAGAGGTGAAGGGGAGTTTAGCCGAGGAGAAAGTAAAGCAAGCTAAACTTAGAGACCAACTTGAAAACGGAAAATCAAAGTTTTTCCGAGTTTCCAATGTATTTCAAAGGCGGCGCTACTACCTGTCGGCATATTCCAACGTTCTGGCGACGGCTGACGCAGAGGCCATGTGTGAAATATTCGGAGGTTACCTCGTTGAGGTAGACAGTGCTGAGGAACATCAGTTCATTGCAACATTCTTGAGTAACTTTACCCAATATCGACTTGTACTTACTGGTGGAAGTGACGGGGTATTGAAGAACAACTGGATCAATACCAGCAGTTAGACGCCTGTTAAATACATCAACTGGTATTCAGGAGAACCTAATGGAGGCCGCGGTCAAAACTGTCTCTTCTTTGACAGGCACGTTGGGTGGTTAACTATTGATTATACATGTGTTACCGGTCTTTCTGATATTATATGCAGGTTATCTGTGTGAGATACTTGAGTAAAATAATACAAATAAAAGACGGGGTCCCATTTAAATTTACTTTAATTAAATCATATGTACCGCTTTTCGTCTATGGCTCTTACCCTTTTTTTCCAAATGCTTTTGTTAAAATAAATTTTCTACGATCTTTGAAAATTATTTGATCTGAAACTTGGGAGAAATAAAAAAAATATTTCAATCAAACAGTTTTGTTCATGTAATCGTTGAACATTACATATAGTATGGGTGTACAGGATTTCTGGACTGACGGGAATGTTCAAAATGTTGATAAAGTTTGCCTACCATGGTTCTAACACTTCGCCTACATTTCAAACCAAATAAAAAGCGTATTAAGCTAATGACAGTAATGGAGTCTGACTCAGACACTGAAAATGACGACAGCTCTTTGATGAATTACTGCGTTACAAAATGGAGATGAAATTTCGTGAATCCATTGACCCTCTACAATGATGGGAGACTTAATGAACACCGATATTCCGATAATGTCATTTCTTGACTAGACCGCTTTGTGCAACCAGTTAACTCGGTTCCATGTGAATGATTTGTTCAGCTCGGCTGGTTATATTGTCAATTAGATCGCTTATCACTTGAACCGAAATAATGTCAAACACACTTGTTTTTTTTCGTAGTCGGTTAAAGATGACGTATAAAGGAGACATTCCAGTGTTATTTAGATTATTAACAAGAACGTTTAATGAGTGCTACTTTATGACATCATAAATTTTTTATTTTTGGCTTTATTCGAAATTAACGATATATATATATATATATCAAAATTTGTCAAATCGTATAAAATCGAGATGAGGAATAATGTAGAACCAAATATTTACGAGAGAGAGGAAAAAACATTTTTTTCTCCGGCCCCAGGACATATGGACATCAGTCGTTTATTATAGTATTTATAGAATTTTATAGTTGTGCCGCCCGTAGTATTGTCATAATAACTATTATAATTAACACTTCGACTTACTTATTAGTGATTGGATATGAATGTGTAGGGAATTTAGGTTGGATTGCCATTGACTGCCAGGAGCTGAGATCAAAGACTCAACGCCACGGGAGCGGCAGGTCTTTGATGTGGGGAATTGTCTCGGCCGGCGCTGGTACGTAGAAAGACGAACTGACCAGGAGTTGACCATACACGGTTACGTCAACTGGGCCGGCCTGTAGATTCAAGGTCGTAGCTGAGCGAGGAGACCAGCGTGTGAAATGCCTCAGGGTAGATAAGGGGTAGCGGGTCGGACCAGACATGGTTACGTCAAACCCCCCTCTCCCTCCCCATCCTTAGTTTAAACTAGGGAGGGCGGGGTCTTGATGAGTGTTATGACTGAACACAAATGGATTGTGACGGAAGTCGTCTGGACATAGGTTTGATCCCTTATGACTGGAAGATTAGACAGGCGTACCGGGCACCGGATGAATTTTAGGGGCGGCTGGTCTAAGGCGGGTATTAAACGGACGCACTCTGGTCTCGTTCTTGGTTCTTCGACCAACTATACAACATAGGCAGACACTGGGAACTCTTCAAATCAACAGTGAGAAGAGTTACCCAGACAATCGCCGCACGCAACACAAAGAACGTAAGGAGCGAGAGAAAGAACTCAGACACCAAATACCAATATTAAAATTAATCGACCCCAACGACCCTGAAGTTATAGGAGTTAGAGAAAGAGTTAGACTTAATAAAACAATATAAATACAAAGGAGCTCAAGTAAGAAGCAGAAGGCTAGTAGATAATCCTAGAAGTCCCAACAAAACATTTTTTTAAGTAGAATGAGAACATCCAACGTAGTAACAACATCCGAGCAATCGAGGACACCAGCGGATAGGATACGTGACGACAACGACAGGAATAGTAGACACACATTCACAGACTATTACACAAAACTATACACACCACGAACAAACAACCCAGACATCAGGATAAGTACGCGGCTTACGCGAAGACGCTGGCGGAAACACAGACGGCAGAACTGGACAAGCAAATAGAAGTCACAGACATTAGGACGGCCGCTAGACGGTATGACAAGGGTAAAATCACCCGGACCAGACGGACTGACCACGGGAATTCTATCACACTTCGCTTCACAGGTGACGCCACTCTCCCACGCTGTAATAAGTGATGTGTATAGTAACAAACACCTCCCGCCCAACATGGGGGAGTCTTATATTAAACTACTCCCTAAAAAGAAAACAGATAGAACACAAACTAAAAATTATAGACCCATATGGTTACTTAACACTGACTACAAAATATTAACTAAAGTTATAGCAAACAAAATAAACCTTACCTAAATGATTTGGTGCACCCAGACCAACATGCAGCATTAAAGATAGAAATATAAATAACCATAACCACTTCATTAGAGACCTAATATAGTATGCCAAAGATAAGAACATAGCAGCAAGTATCTTGGCACTCGACCAAGAGAAAGCGTTCGATAGAGTATCTCACACATACTTACACAAAATACTTAATAAAATAATCTAGGAAACTACGTGTGTGACTGGATTATAAATAATATACAAAAATTCCATCAGCAAACTTTCATTAACAACACACTATCGGAGGTATAAGAAATACATCAGATCCTGGTTAGTGCAGGGATGTCCCACTTTCACGCCTACTATTATAGTTCTGGCGAATAGAACCAGTTGCTGAGAGAAGATTAGACTAGATGGCACAAATAAAGGAATTCAACCTACCAAACAGAGGAGAAAGGAAGCTATTAGCATACTCGGACGACACCATACTATTCCCGCAAAGCAACAACTCAATCAATAGGATAATGGAAACATTTGAGGAATTTGGACGAGGGAGCGGATCTAAAGTAAACATAACGATATCAGAAATCATGGGAATCGGGAAACTCACAGATAAGGATGACTACCCCCTTAATCTGGAAGGGAAGAAGGAGCTACACATATATGGACTAACATTCACCAACAAACCCATGGGGGATACACAAAGGAACATGGGAATCACTAATTAAATTCGTAGACAAAACAATCACTCGATACCAATACACATCAAATACAATATTTGGAAGGAGCACGCTAATTAACACCTTAATCATAACTAAATTAATTTACGTAGGAAATATTTTCGATATTCCCTCAGAAACCTTGACAAAACTTAACTTAATGATTAGGAAATATATCTTTAAAAACACCAATATCGAATATAAAGAAACTACTTTAATGCAGAATAAATTAGATGGAGGAACAAATCTACAATATATAGAGACCAAAATTAAGGCCATGAGGATCAGACACATAGGGCAGGCAATCAAGGACCTCAAGGAACACTCACTAACGCACTACTACATAGGCGTCAGACTGACACGTCTGACACCTATGGATAACAAAACACCACACTACCTGGGGACGAGACTCCCCTCTTTTTATCAGACAAGCTTACGCGCAATAAGGAATAACGAGAGCTTAATCTAACAAAACAAACAAGGAAATCTACAACCACCTGGGAGATCGACAGAAAACCCCTCATCTCGAGAGAATCAGGTGGTTGCGACATTTCAACCAGATAGAAATAGAAGACACCTTTAAAAACTTACACATTAAAGAAATAGAACCTAGGGCTAGAGAAGTAACTTTCAGATTAATATGTAATATGACACCAACTTCAAGAAGACCTGAACATCAAACAGTCCATAGGCCAAGATGTCCTCTCTGTCAATATTTATTAATAGAGACAGAAGACATCTGTTCTTGGAATGTAAAGAAATACAAAAAACCAAATCCACATTAACACAACTTATAAAAGCCGGAACAATTTACCCAGTAAATATAGATAAAACAATAACCTTAAACACGATTCCTAAATCCCATAACACAAATCAACATGTCATCAGCCTACGACTGTTGGCAGAATACAGACTGCACAACTCAACATGTCATCAGCCTACGACTGTTGGCAGAATACAGACTGCACATCTCAACATGTCATCAGCCTACGACTGTTGGCATAATACAGACTGCACATCTCAACATGTCATCAGCCTACGACTGTTGGCAGAATACAGACTGCACATCTCAACATGTCATCAGCTACGACTGTTGGCAGAATACAGACTGCACATCTCAACATGTCATCAGCCTACGATGGTTGGTAGAATACAGACTGCACATTTGGCAGTGTAGAATTAATGTAAATTTCAATAAACACAAATATACCGAATCTTTAATAGAAACAATTTTTAGAGCAAAAATTCAAAACTTAATAGATCAAACATAAAACTTAAATCTAAAGTAAACACTATACCCAAACTAAACTAAATTAATTATTTAATAAGTAAATATTATATGCTCAAGCTGTAAATAAATGTAAATATTTTCATATTCGCATAAAATGTAAAGGCAATAACCCCGGACAGCTGTGTCTACGGTCAGAAATTCGTCTTTCCTTTCAGAGAGGAATCGGCGGACCCGAGGAGTGAGGCACGGACACGTCCACTGGGGGAACAGCCATCATCCTTTACCTGTACTTGTTTCACACGATGTCACTTCTCGTCACTCTGTTTCTCATTATTTCACTTTCACGTCGGCTTATCACCCCACTTCACCATGCCTTTCTATTATTAATTGTGTTCATTGTTACTGTTTTTGCCCATTGTATATCATATTTTCTCTCATATCATTTCATTATGATCATCCAAAATTTGAAAACACCAAAAAAAATTTTATACAAGAATAAAAATAAATAAAAAAATTTTTGTTGTAAATTTGTAAGGCCTTCAGCCAAAATTAAATGTAAATTTCAAAGAAATAAATATTAAAATTAAACGCTATGTCCGAAAAAGGGACTGCAGCGGAGATCAATGAAAGTAATTTGAGGTTTCCGCCGCAACCCCCTTTTTCTTTAAAAAAAACAAAAAAACCAAAAAAAACTTCAGTCTTCGAGGGATGTAAGAGAGAGTGGAGTAGAGAGATAGGAGGAGGGCTGTAGTAGACTGTAGAACTGTACACTGTATTTCTGTATCCCATTTACGTATTTCATATGCTACTGTGTGACACTTGAAGAGACCCAAATAAACACTATACCACCTATAGTCCTCAGCTTACCTGAATTTCATTTTACTTGTGTGTGTTACGTGTGATAGTAGTGAACAACTATCCTACCGGCTATATTATCTATACTGTCACGACCACACGGCTACAAGTATTTATAATATTTTACAGTATTTTAATATGGGTTAATAAGGCTTATTAAGGGATGGAATCCCATTTAAACATTAGCCAAAGTTTACACTATTTATAATCACTTGTATTAACTTCACCATCTTGTCGCAGTAGTCGGACCCGTGGAAAAATATAAAGTAAGTCCCCTGACCGATGGTCGTAGGGGGGTCCTAATGTTTCCATTAGAGCTTACTTTTCTTAGCGTTAGTAATTTTTCATTCTTACTGTGGCTTTGCGTGGGCTCGATCCACGCCCTCAACTTGTAGGGACGAGCGCACTATTGACTTCGTTTTCCAGCCGCACGCGGAAAACAACAAAAGGAAAAAAATGACGAATGAAATTTTGCACATAGACTTTGTCACCTAACAATGCTTAGTATCAACATTTCAGATGGATCGAATGTACTGTAATTAAATTTAAAGAATTTTTAGTTTATCTCTATGTATCCTATGTAGACATGTGTATGCCGTCTGCTATAGTTGACTTCCATGGGACACTGGAATTTTACTCCAGCCCTCGAGATGTCACAGGGGTCTGTGGCGGCGGTGCGTGTTATATTGAACATAATCAATACTTTTAGTTATGTCTCCCATATAAGGGATTTATTGTCAAAAATTTGTTTTTACGGGTTTTTAAATTTGATATATTAAATAGGCAAAATTAATTTTTGGGGGGTTCCCCAATAAGTGGTATTTTGAGTGTTCTCTTAACAACTTCCCAAAGTTGTATGCTTCTTGAAATACAGAAGTTAAAGAGAATTTCTGATGAAATAGTGATGGCTTTGCTTTTGTTAGTTTTGTTAGTATACTAGCAAAATACCCGCGCGCCGCAGAGGAAAAGTAGGATTTAGTTAGTGTTGAGTACCCGCACACCCAAATTTATGGAAGATAATGCGATAAGTATAGAGCCCGGTGGAAAGGTTCAATATGGCGAACGACATTGACGTCACACCACCAAAATAAGTTTGTTCATTGGTGTCGGTTAGAGCAGGGAAGCCGCCTACAAAATTTCGATATTTTTGGCCATGAAATAGAAACGTTATAACAACCGAGCTTGTCGAGCGTTAAGTTCGTTATGCATAGAATTGCGAAATGAAACCTTCTAAACTGTAAACATATTTTCACATACAGATTCTCAATATGTGTCATCAAATCTTATGTAACAGGTTTGATCAGAAATGCACATTTTGGCAAGAACCGATTGCGGGAGTCTATTCAAGACCCTTTCTAAAGCTTTATGTCGATGAGTGATAAAACATATTTATACAGTATACAGCTTGTATAAGAAACGTAATTAATTGGCGCCGGGGCCCAATTAGTGCAATATTTAAATTCATATCACCTGTTCATTGAATCTGCATCATGATAGATGTACTTTGTTTGTAAAAAATTCAAGTTCAAGTGAAATTAAATTTTGGCAATAAAACAATAAGGGCAAAGATGTAAATTTCATAGGCGTGAAAATTTCAGCATGGATTATGATTAAGATAGTGTCAATATATGTCAAGATTTTTAAAAACATTAATGGGGAGAAAAAGTTTTTTAAAGTTTACGAAAAAAGATTAGGGTTCCCCTCTCCAGGGAGGTGAGATTTATTAGTTTAATTCCCTACAGATATTTAATATTAGAATGGGCCATCCAAATTTATGTATCAAGTTTGGTCAAGATTCATCCATTTACCGAATAGCATCTTTGTAAATACCTTTTATGTAACTCAATTCACGAAAATGTGATTGATTTTGAATGAAATTTAATTTTATCTAGAATGCTTTGCCTTATAATTAAAAAAAGTCGGATATTCTTTGTTGGAAATTGCGTGTTAAACGTACTCATTCGAGTTTTTATGTCTTGATTTTTTAAATCTAGTTTGGTTAGGCGACCTGGGTTCATGATTTCGTTTGCTGATCTCTGTCATAGAATATCAGGACATGAGGTCAATGTTTGCACGTTTTCGTTTGAATATATCTTTTCTTAATTACTTTAAGAGATAAATACATTTTTTTCCAGATATCGAAAAAATAGTTTAAAGAATGTTCCATCTACAAACTAGATATTTCTTCAGTGTGGTATAAGGCATGACAACAAATAAACTCTAAGTCTAAGTTAATGTGTATAACCAGTAAGGTTCCGACCCAATGGTGAGGGTTTGTAGCCTGAAGGGACATCAAATCCTTTATGACATTTTTGCAGAGAATTGTTCTCCCGAAAAATGTTAAATAGCTTCGGCTCTGATTTTCTGACGCTTTACTTTTTTAAAGGATATTGACTACAATTACTGATATTACTTTTGTAATGATATTCATTATGTACTTTGTAAAAAAACACATAAAATACATTAAGTAAAACCATTACAAACCATTAAATTCCCTCATTAAACTAAATCTCAAATATAGTCATGTATCTTTGATGACGTTAAATACATACGTATTTTAATTCCTTTACACGTTCTAGGTTTAATTTATATTTAATTTATTTTTTAAAATCAAGCATAGAAAACCATTATACATAGTTGAACAAATCTTTGATAGTATGAGCCATACGTGTTGTTTTTCTTAATGCAAGAATAAACAAAATTCTGAGCATCTTCCAAAATATAGTACGTACCAGGTGATTCCTGAATGACATGTTTTCACAATGATTCTTTAATTCATTCTAAATTTCATATAAATAATTATTGTTTGTAGATTAGGATTTGTTCCGCCTCTAACATTAGAATTAACATAATGAGGTTGATATATTCTAAATTCGACGAAAAAACAGTCTGATAACCATAGCCGTTGTTTTAGAATCAAACGTATATAACTATTCACTAGACATAATGGTCTTGTACAAAAGTATTGCAACCATTACATAGAACCAAACAATGCAATCATTGCATGTGATCTATCAAGCTGTCGTCTTTACACTTCCACTGTGTCAATTACAACAACTCTCGGTCTTGTGTGACGCTCGTGCGTGAGGTCAATGCTACAAACATATCGGTAAACAAAGAAGCGAACAAGAGTATTACAAAACAATATTTGAACTTAGCATTTTTATATCAACAGCCTTGAAAGCATAGGTGTCTCATATGGATGCTGGTAGATTAAAATCACTTTTCCAGACTAATGAAAGTTATTTTTTTAACTTACGTTTCCGTGTTGGATTTCATTGGACATCATCATTCTACATATAGAAATATATTTTCATTCCTGTGGTGGTATCTCTGTACTTGGTTGATAGCTTTATTTAACACTAGAAATAAATATGATTGTGTTGGTGGAATAATACTGTTGTAAAAATAAGACATTCTATTGGAAGCACTAATTAACTTTTTGCAATAGATAATGGCAAACACTAGGTAACAACAAATATTGTTTGTTCTGTTCATGAGAATCGATTTCAAGTTTCCAATAATCTTTACAGTTCTTCATTATTCATCCCCATCATTTCTTTATACCCGCTTGTCCACAACCTTGTGCTATGATACTTGCACGCCTAAACATATACTACACATAATATACTCGCGGACCACTAAATATGATTGAGGGGATTGAAAATGATGATTGAAGAACTGGAGAAATTGATTTAAAAGCATCGGAGAAGATTATTAAGAGCATTGCATTTGTTGTTTTTGGGAGGGTGCAGATGATTTTGGAACGTCGCAGTGATTAGCCGCTTGAGCTGTAATCTGCACTAAAATACAAATATATGTGATCTTGAGTAATCGTGTTTAACTAACAACTGAACTCACGTGTATCACAAACATTATTTTGTCAATGCGAAGATGTTCAATTCCTCATAAATTCAATTTGCATAAGTCAACTAAATGATTGATATGAAAACGTGAGCAGACTAGATTGCAGGTCTTTATTTCTCATGTTATCTTGTGTATTTTAACATCCTATTTTTTCCTTAGAGATTTTAAAGAATTTTATTTGAGTAACAACAATGTTATTAGTGCAACTCTTTGCTAAAGCTTGTCAGACTAAACTGCCCTCATTTTTAGCCCTTTTGTATAATTACCTTACACGTAATGCCCGCGCGTGCTAGCCAGCCTTTCGAGCTCTTTTGAAAAAAAATTATGGAGAAGAATGACACAATAAGATATGATCCCAGCAAACTTCTGTCTTAGTCGAAACTTATCATAATAGTTTTAAACTATAAGTACTCGTATTCTATCTTATTATATATTATTGCACACTAAATTGCTCATTTAAAACCTTAACGCGTTAGTTTCACATGTAAAAGATATCCTTAAAATAAATAATAACATTTGATAGCTTATAATTTATAACTTGTAGCAATTTATAATTTTTTAAAAATATATAATTAAATGGAAAGGTAAAATTAAATAATTTTATATATCTCTACTCGAATGGTTTGTTTTTTTCCTTTCCTTAAAATGTTGTCATAAAAAATTCATTTTCAAGAATTTTAAATCTCTTTCCTCTACTTTACACCAGGAAAGAGAGAATAAAAACGTAGCATAAATAACTGAAATTAATTGTTCCCCCTAAATTTAACACTTCCAATAAAACATTTTAATGATTAAGCAATGTATTTAAGGAGTACGCCCATGTTTTTGATAACTCAATACGGCGCAGATCTATTTGGTATGTTTGCGTTGACAATCAAGAAATGATGTTTGGCACAAGTCACACGTGTCATTCAGTTGAACAGATGTAAACGCTCTACATTATAAAACTTACCGAAATATTTTAATTCATTATCCTAGAAATTCTACCAGAGATAAACATATTCATAAAATATTGCAACAACGCTTCAAGTACTGTATGAAAAGACGAAGAGATGACGTCATTTGGACTTTTATTCTCCACACTGATTGCAATAACAATTGCAGGTTTGTATTTATCCACTTGCAGTTTTAACTTATTTACTATTCTCACATCACAAAGATGTTTTAAAAATAAACTCCATTTAGATCAAAGAAATTGTTTGATAATCATTATGATATGTTAATTAGCTTCAAATTTAAGTGTTGATGTCTGAAGGAAATTTAAACAGTTTTAAATTATGTCATGAGCAGGTAATTAACCCTGGTAGCAACAGGAAAAATATTTGTTTCTTAAATGCACAAATGTCATAACAGCGTGTTGTTAATTTTTTTTGGAAGTATTTGTCTGACCAAATTTCTCCACTAGGGCAGCAGTTAGTAGCCAGTCCAACAATTCTAGAAATTGGTTTAGTAAAAAAGTTACAGATTGAATGCATGGTTACCAAGGACAGCACAATCGTGTTTGACACACAAATTCGAATTCTTTTCTCAAACAACACTGTTTCAACTGTGTTTCTCCAGCTTGGATTCGTCGACTCTTTCTTTGGCTTCGATACTCTTCAGGGGCTGTAGACTCAGGCGAAATCGTTGGTAACGGAACGTCTAAACTGAGACTCACGTGGAACTATCCGAGACAGACAGAGCTGGTGTGTACAAATGTGAGGTCAGGGGGAAAAACATCAACGGGGCCCAGAAAATCAAGTCTTTAACTCTTAATGTCAGTGCTGTTGTACCGGATCAAATAACTATCTTAAATTCCTTTCAACAAATGTCAAGTGAATTGGAAAATCTGAAGGCAGCTTCCGCAAAGCAAGAAGTGATACTGTCTGATCTGAACTACCGACTTGAAACTGGGAAATCAAAGTTCTTCCGTGTTTCTAGTGTCTTTCAAGGGCGGCGATACTACCTGTCGGCAGATTCAAACATTCTGGTGACGGCTGATGCAGAGGCCATGTGTGAAATATTCGGAGGTTACCTTGTTGAGGTAGACAGTGCTGAGGAATATCAGTTTATTGTAAGATTCTTAGAAACTTTCCCCAATATCAGTTGGTACTTACTGGTGGAAGTGATAAGGCATTGGAGAACAACTGGATCAATACCTACAGCCAGACACATGTTAAATACATCGATTGGGGGCCAGTTGATCCTAATGGTGGTCGGGGTGCAAACTGTCTCTACTTATACAAGGGAGATGGGTGGAAAATGGGTGATCATACATGTGTTAAAGGCCTGTCTGATTACATCGTCTCGTATTTGTGTGAAATACTAGAGGAATAAAACTTGTTTAGATGTTAAAGGGGCATAAGTCATGAATTATTTTTTATTACAAATGAACTCACCTATAGTTAACATTCCTGATGCATTGTGATCCATTAATTGCACATTAAGATATAAATAAATTAAATAATATTAACATAATTAAGAAGCTTCAATTTCCATATCATTTTCTTTTTCAGGTGGATTGTTTAAAATTATTGAAATTTAAAAAGTTAATAACTAATTACATTAAAATCGTTTTGCATTTTGTCATTTCTGATCATTGTTTTGAATCATCTATAACAAAAAACTTACACGTCAACATTTTTATCCTCTCTAGTTGACACTGCTCTTAATATATTTAGGATGAAAATATAAGCAAAATAGACACGGTTGCCACAACTATAACAAGAAATTAAGGCTTTTAAATATAGTCCAAAAAAATTCAGACACTTGATAGTAGTAATATAAGGCTGAAAAAAAAATTCATCGTCTGTGTTTTTATTTTTAAATAATATTAACATAATTAAGAAGCTTCAATTTCCATATTAGTATTTTTTCATGTGGAATGTTTTAAATTATTGAATATGTATATTATATGTATATATATAAAACTATATAATTTTTTATTGTCACGCAAGTCAGTCAGTCTGTCCTGACGCTACTAATTTTAGAAAGTAGGGAAAACCAAATTACTGCACCAAAGCATCAAAAGGTGTCCAAATTAAATATGCGCTGTGAAAAAATATTATATGAAGTCATTGTTTTCGCTCATATTTTAATTTTGGAAAAGGGATCAATGTAAAAAGAGGATTTGATGATGATTAATTATAAAATTAAAACATAAAGTGGGCGCCGTAGGCGCCCTGAAACCCCTATTATAAAATACTTTGTGTACATTTCAGAAAGTTTAATATTTCGTATTTATCAAACAAGGACAAGTTAGTTGGGCTTTTGAAAAAGGTCGGCGCCGTAAGCACCCTAAAAAAAGTGCATTTTTTATAAAATAATTAGATTTCAGCTGAAAACTTCCGTCATTTTTTACGGGTGTACGCTAGGTATAATATACATATATATATATATATATATATATATATATATATATATAATATATATATATATATATATATTAGACGAATGCAAAAAAATATTTTTCAGCGAAACGTTATTTCAAAGTGCAAACTCTATTTATACTTGTAACCTTCTATGTTCTCATTAATGATTTTTTAATTGATGATATCTGAAGTCAGCTTGTGAGGCTCATATACATATATATATATATATATATATATTATTTATATATATATATATATATATATGCGGAAGTTAACGATTATTGTCTCGATCAATCGTTAAAAAATTTTAACGATTAAATTATTTTTTAATGATTCATCGACCCATCACTTACAAATTATTGGAAGTAAAAAAATTCTTAAAATATAATAAAAAAAATAGTGGCCAATAAATAATAGCACATTTGCTGACGATTACACGAACAATATGGTTTTAAACTATTGACCGACGGGAATGTTCAAAATGTTGATAAAGTTTGCCTACCATGGTTCTAACACTACGCCTACGTATCAAACCAAATAAAAAACGTATTAAGTTAATGGCAGTAATGGAGTCTGACTCAGAGACAGAAAATGATGACAGCTCTTCTGATTAATTACTGCATTACAAAATGGAGATGAAGGTTCTTGAATCCATTAACCCTCTACAATGGTGGAATATTCAGATGCACCAGTTACCTCAGTTCCTTTGGAATGATTGTTCAGCTCGGCTGGTTATATTGTCAATTAGACCCGCTCATCACTTGAACCAAATAATGTCAACACAATTGTCTTTTTGCGTAGTTGGGTAAAAGATGACATATAAAGGAGACATTTCAGTGTTATTTAGATTATTAACAAGAACGTTTAATGAGTGCTACGTATGACATCATAAATTTTAATTTTTGGCTTTAATCGAAATTAACGATATATATATCAAAATTTGTCAAATTGTATAAAATCATCGAATGAGGAATAAAGAAGAACCAAATATTTACGAGAAAAAAAATTGACCTCCGGCCCCAAACACATGGACATCAGTCGTTTATTGTCCCATAGTATTTAATATGGGTTAATACGGCTTATCCAATTTCTACAGAAATAAGTTCGGTCAAGATCTATCCATTTAAACATTAGCCAAAGTTTACACTATTTTTAAATCCCTTTAATTAACTTCACCGTCTTATCGTAGTGGTCGGTCCCGCGGAAAAAACAAAGTAAAAAATTACCCACTTCCCTTGATGTTATCGAGCTGAAATTTTGCACATAGACTTTGTCACCTAACAATGCATTGTATCAAAATTTAGATGGATCGAATGTACCGTAATTAAATTAATGAATTTTTAGTTTATCTCTGTGTATCTCTATGTAGCATGTGTCGCCGTGTGCTATAGTTGACCTCTACGGGTCGCAGGAGTTTCACTCCACCCCTCTAGATGTCACAGTGGTCTGTAGCGCGGTGCGTATTATATTGAACATGATCATACTTTTAGTCATATCTCACATGTAAGGGATTTATTGTCAAAAAATTTGTTTTTACGGGTTGTTAAATTTATATATTAAATAGGCAAAAATTATTTTTTTTTATTTTTTTTTGGGGGGAAGGGTCCCCAATAAGTGGTATTTTTAGTGTTCTTAACAACTTCCAAAAGTTTTGTTTCTTCTTGAAATACAGGAAGTTATAGAGAATTTGTGATCAAAGAGTGAGGGCTTTGCTTTTTGTTAGTTTTATTAGTATACTAGCAATATACCCACGCTGCAAAAGAAAAGTAGGATTGAAGTTAGTGTTAAGTACACACACACCAAATTTATGGAAGATGAGACAGTAAGTATAGAGCCTGTTGGAATGGTTCAATATGGCGAACGACATTGACGTTACACCAATAAAATAAATATGTTCATATTAGCAGGGAAGCCACCTACAAAATTTCGTAAAGATTGGGGCCATAAAATAGAACGTTTAACAACCGAGCTTTGTCGAGCGTTAAGTTGGTTACGCGTAGAATTGCGAAATGAAACCTGCTAAACTTGTAAACATATTTTGACATACAGATTCTCAATATTTGTTATCAAAATCTTATGTAACAAGTTTGATCAAGAAATGCACATTTTGGCCAGAACCCATTGCGGGAGTCTATTCAAAACCTTTCTAAAGCTTATTGTCAATTAGTGAATAAAAAATATTTTTACAGCTTATATTGAAAACGTAATTAATTGGCCCCGGGCCCAATTAGTGCAATATTTAAATTCAAAATCACTTGTTAATTTGAATCTGCATCATGATAGATGTAGTTTGTTTGTAAAAAAAATTTAAGTTCAAGTGAAATTAAATTTTGAATAAAATTGATATTAATGGCCTCTGGCAAAAAAAAAGGCAAAGATGTAAATTAAATTTCATAGGCGTGAAAATTTTAATATGGATCATGATTAAGATATGTGTCAATATAAGTCAAGATTTTTAAAAACATTAATGGGGAGCAAAGTTTTTAAAGTTTACGAAAAAAAGATTAGGGTCCCTCCTCGAAGGAGATGACATTATGAGTTTAATACCCTAAAAATATTTAATATTAGAATGAGCCATCAAAATGTATGTATCAAGTTTGGTCAAGATTCATCCATTTACCGAATAGTGTCTTTGTAAATACTTTTTATGTAACTCATGTAACGAAAATGTGAATGATTTGAGATGACTTTTAATTTTACCTAGAATGCTTTTCCTTGAATAAAAAAGTTGGAAATTCTTTGTTGGAAATTGCGTTTACATACTCATTCGAGTTTTTATTACTTTTTTTTTAAAATCTAGTTTGGTTAGGCGACCTGGGTTCTTGATTTCATTTGCTGATCTCTGCCATAGAGTATCAGGAAGAGGTCAATGTTTGCACGTTTTCATTCAATATCTTTTCTAAATTACTTTAAGAGATAAATACATTTTTTTCCAGATATCGAAAAAATAAGTTAAAAGAATGTTCCATCTACAAAGTATATATTTCTGCAGTGTGGTAATAAAGCATGACAACAAATAAACTTTAAGTCTATGTAAATGTGTATAACCAGTAAGTTTCGACCAATGGTGAGGGAATGTTGCCTTAGGATATCCAAATCCCTTTCTGACATTTTTTGCAAGAAATGTTCTCCCAAAACTTTTTTAAATAGCTTCGCCTCTGATTTTCAGACGCTTTTCTTTTGAAGGATATTGAATAAAATTTACTGATATTGCTTTTATGATGCTATTCATTATGCAGTTTGTGAAAACACACTAAAAAACACTAAGTAAATCCATGTAAACCATTAAACTCCTCATCTAAAACTTAATTATAAATAGTCATAGATCTTGGATGAAAGTTAAATGCGTATGTATGTGTTCTAATTCCCCTTAAACGTTCTAGGTTTTATTTATATTTAATTATTTTTAAAATCAAGCATAGAAAACCATTATACATAAGTTGAACAAAGCTTTGTTAATATGAGCCATACGTGTCGTTTTTTTTTAATGCATGAAAATAAAAATTCTGAGCATCTTCCCAAATTTAGTACGTACCAGGTGATTCCTGAATGACATGTTTTCAAATGATTCTTTAATTCATTCTAAATTTCATAGAAATAATTATTGTTTGTAGATTAGGATTTGTTCCGCCTCTAACATTAGAATAACATAGTGAGGTTGATATATTCTAAATTCGATGAAAAACAGTCTGATTAACACTAGCCGTTGTTTTAGAATCAACGTATATAACAATCCACTAGACATAATGAGTCTGGTACAAAAGTAATTGCAACCATAGCATTGAGCCAAACAACGCAATCATTGCATGTGATCCATTCACCCCCACCCCCCCAAGCTGTCGTCTTTACACTCCACTGTGTCATTCCCCAACAACTCTCGGTCTTGTGTGACGCTCGTGCGTGAGGTCAATGCTACAAACATATCGGTAAACAAGAAGCGAACATAGAGTATTACAAAACAAGATTTGAAGTTAGCACTTTATATCAATAGCCTTGAAAGCATAGGTGTCTCATGGATCTGGTAGATAAAATCACTTTTCCAGACGAATGAAAGTTATTTTTTAAATTTACGTTTCTGTGTTTGATTTCAATGGATATCACTATATACAATAGAAATATATTTTCATTCCTGTGTTGGTATCCTGTACTTGGTTGATAGCTTTATTTAACACTAGAAAATAAAGATGATTGTGTTGGTGGAATAACAGTTGTAAAACTAAGACATTCTATTGGAAGCAGTAATTAAACTTTTTGCAATATATAAGGGCAAACACTAAATAACAACGAATACGGCTTGTTTAGTACATGATAATGGATTTCAAGTTCCAGTAAATCTTTACAGTTATCATTATTCATCCCAGCTCCCCTCATTTCTTTATACCCGCTTGTCCACTACTTATCCTGTGACAATTGAACGCCTAAACATATACTACACAATTTACCCGCGTACCACCAAATATGATTAAAGGGTATAAAAAAAAGATGATTGAGGACCTGGAGAACTTGTTTTAAAGTATAGGAGAAGATTATAACGAGCATTTCATTTGATGATTGTTGGCATGGGTTCAGATGATTGTGGGCATGGATTCAGATGATTGTGGGCATGGATTCAGATGATTGTGGGCATGGGTTCAGATGATTGTGGGCATGGATTCAGATGATTGTGGGCATGGATTCAGATGATTGTGGGCATGGATTCAGATGATTTTGGGCATGGGTTCAGATGATTGTGGGCATGGATGCAGATGATTGTGGGCATGGGTTCAGATGATTGTGGGCATGGATTCAGATGATTGTGGGCATGGATTCAGATGATTGTGGGCATGGGTTCAGATGATTGTGGGCATGGGTGAAGCAGATGATTGTGGGCATGGGTGAAGCAGATGATTGTGGGAATGGATGCAGATGATTGTGGGCATGGGTGAAGATGAGTGTGGGCATGGGTGAAGCAGATGATTGTGGGCATGGGTGAAGCAGATGATTGTGGGAATGGATGCAGATGATTGTGGGCATGGGTGAAGATGAGTGTGGGCATGGGTGAAGCAGATGGTTGTGGGCATGGGTGAAGCAGATGATTGTGGGCATGGGTGCAGATGATTGTGGGCATGGGTGAAGATGAGTGTGGGCATGGGTGAAGCAGATGATTGTGGGCATGGGTGAAGCAGATGATTGTGGGCATGGGTTAAGCAGATGATTGTGGGCATAGGCGCAGATGATTGTGGGCATGGGTGCAGATGAGTGTGGGCATGGGTGCCGCAGATTGTGGGAATGGATGCAGATGATTTTGGGCATGGGTGCAGATGATTGTGGGCATGGGTGCAGCAGATGATTGCGAGCATGGATGCAGATGATTGTGGGCATGGATGCAGATGAGTGTGGGCATTGGTACAGGAGATGATTGTGGGCATGGATGCAGATGATTGTGGGCATGGATGCAGATGATTGTCGGCATGGATGCAGATGATTGTGGGCATTGGTGCAGGAGATGATTGTGGGCATGGTTGCAGATGATTGTGGAACATCGCAGAGACAAGCCGCTTGAGCTGTAATCTGAATTTGATTACAACGCATGTGCTATTGACCAATCGTGTATAAATAAAAAATGAATTCGACCTTATCACATAACATTTTCTGACCTTGTGAAGACGTTCTATTCCTCATAAATTCAACTAAATGATTGATATGAAACGTGGCGCAGACAGACTTTATTTCTCATGTTACCTTGGTTTCATATCTGTAATTTTAATATCATTTTTTCATTCGGGATTCTAAGGAATTTTATATGATTACCAACAACGTTATTAGTGCATCTATTTGTTAAAGCTTGTCAGACTATTTTGCCCTAATTTTTTAAACCCTTTTGTATGATTACCTTGGACGTACTTCCTGCGCGTGCTCTGCCATTTCGGGCTCTTTTGACCAAAAAAAAATGTTGCACAAATGACGAAATAACATTAGATCTCACCAAACGACAATCTTAGTTGAAACTTATCTTAACTTTTGGACTATAAGTAATCTAGCATATTAAAGTGCTCATTTAAAACCGTAAAGCGTTAGTTTGACAACTGAAAGTTACTCTCAAATTCAATAAAACATTTGATAGCCATTTTTAAAACTTGTTGCTATTTATTTATTTTTAAAAATTATATAATTAAAGAAAAATGTCAATTAATTGTTCCCCTATCTCTATTCAAGTGTCTTTTTTTTATTTCCTTAAAAATGTTTCCATTAAAAATTCATTTTTAGGAATAAAAAAAAATTCTTTCATTTACTCTAAACAAAGAAAGAAAAGAATAAAAACGAAGCGTAAATAACTGAAAATGATGTTGTCCTCCTAAATTTTACACTTTCAATAAAACATTTTAATGATCAAACCAATACGCCCATGTTTTTTGTTAACTCAAAACGGAGCAGATCTATTTGGTATGTTTGCTTTGACAGTCAAGAAATGATCTTTGGCACATGCGATACGTGTTATTAAGGGGACAGATGTGAGCGCTCTACATTATAAATGTACAGAAATGTTTTAGATCATTATCTTAGATATTTTACCAGAGATAAAGTATTCATAAACTATTTGAAAAACTCTTCAAGAACTGTATGAAAAGACGAAGAAATGACGTCAATTGGACTTTTGTTGTCTACACTGATTACAATAACAAGTGCAGGTTTGTATTTATCCATTCGCAGTTTTGACTTATTTACTTTCGTCGAAATACAAAGGTTGTTTTTTTTTAAACTCCTTTAAGATCTTCCTTTAACGATCATCACAATAATAAGCTTGAAATTTAAGTGTTGATGTTTTGAAGAACTTAGTACAAATTTAAATAAGGTATGAATCAGGTAGCAAGAGGAAAAAAAATTGTTTCTAAATGCACCAATAACAAAAGAGCATGTCTTATATTTTGTTCAAGTATATGTTTAACCATATTTCTTCACTAGGCCAGCAGTTTGCTGCCAGTCCAACAATTCTAGAAATTGGTTTAGTAAAGAAGTTACAGATTGAATGTACCTCTACCATGGACAGCACACTCGCTCTGACAACACAAATACGAATTCTCTTCTCCAACATCAAGGACCAACCCGTGTATCGTCTATTGGGTTTGGTCGACACTGTCTTTGGAATTTATAACACCTCAGGGGCTGTAGATTTAGGCGAGATCGTTGGTAACGGAACGTCTAAACTGAGACTCACTTGGAACTATCCGAAACACGACAGATCTGGTGTGTACAAATGTGAGGTCAGGAGGAAAAATGTCCAAGGCCTCCCTAAAATTAAGTCCCAAACTTTGAATATCAGTGCTGTAGTGCCGGATCAAATAACTGCCTTAGAGTTCTTTCAAACAATTGCCAGTGGTTTAAAGGAGGTTAAAGAGAATTTATCGGAAGAAAAACTGAAACTTTCTAAGCTTAGTGACCAACTTGAAAACGGAAAATCAAGGTTCTTTCGTGTTTCTAATGTTTTTCAAGGGCAGCGCTACTACCTATCGGCACATTCCAACGTTCTGGTAACGAGAGACGCAGAGGCCATGTGTGAAATATTCGGAGGTTACCTTGTCGAGATAGACAGTGCTGAGGAATATCAGTTCATTGTAAGATTTTTGAGTAACTTTACCCAGTATCAGATGGTACTTACTGG
Source organism: Ampullaceana balthica (assembly GCA_944989445.1). NCBI lineage: Eukaryota > Metazoa > Mollusca > Gastropoda > Lymnaeidae > Ampullaceana > Ampullaceana balthica. Next base: position 1,376,363 of record CALYLW010000112.1, on the reverse strand, counting down.
TGGAAGTGATGAGGTATTGGAGAACAACTGGATCAACGCCTACAGCCAGACGCCTGTGAAATACATCAATTGGGATTCAGGAGAACCTAGTGGTGGGCGTGGTCAAAACTGTCTCTTCTTTTCCAGGGGCGGTGGATGGAGAATGATTGATTATAATTGTTTTAACGGCGTCGCAGATGTTATTTCAGGTTATCTGTGCGAGATACCTGAGTAAAACAATACCTTATAAAACAATTTTTGCTCCATTCAAATTTATTTAAATTAACTTAAATGTAATGCTTTCCTTCTATATGCTGCTTAATTTTTTTCAAAAATAATTTGTTATAATAAATTTTCTGCAATCTTTAAAAAAAAGCGACCTGAATCTTCTGAATTGTAAAGCTCAAAATGGCAATCGACATTGATGTCATACAACCGAAATAAGTACTTTCATCGTTTTCAGTTAGACCAGTGAAGCCGCCTACCAAATCTTGTGACGATGGAGCCATAAATAAAACAAAGTTTAACATCGCGAATGTTGTCCACCGTTCAGACCATTACGCATAGAATTTCAAATCAAGAAACATGTATTGTAGCTATAGAACCCTTTGCGGCAGTGCACACGAACGCTTTCTAAAATTTCATGGCGATCATTGACTAAAATAATTTGTATACAGCTTATTAAAGGGAAAAAAGACATTAAGCTCCTCCGAGAAAATTAGTGCAAGATTTAGATATCAAAACACCTTTTGATTTCAATCTCGATCATGATGGATATAATTTTTGTCATTATTTTTCAAAGGCCTATTAATCAAATGGGAAATAAAAAGACTTTAAGAGCCCAAATTTATGGAAGATAAGGCAATCAGTAAAGAGACCATTGGAATGGTTCAATATGGCGAAAGCCAGTGACGTCATATCAACGACATGAGTATGTTCATCGGTGTCTGTCATAGCAGAGAAGCCACCTACAAAATGTGTAAAGATTGGGCCATAAAATAGAACGTTTAACATGGCGAACTTTGTCGAGCATTAAGTTAGTTACGCGTAGAAATGCTAAATGAAACCTGGTTAACTTTTGGGAATATTTCGCCCTATAGTTTCTCTATATGTATTATCAAAATCTTATGTAACAAGTTTGATCAAGAAATGCACGTTTTGGCCAGAACCCATTGCGGGAGTCTATTCAAGACCCTTCTAAAGCTTTATGTCGATCAGTGAATAAATAATATTTATACAGCTTTTATAAGAAACGTAATTGATTGGCCCCGGGACCAATTAGTGCAAGATTTCAATTCAAAACCACATGTTAATTTTAATCTACATTATGATGGATGAGCTTTGTTTGTAAAAAAATATTCAAGGTTAAGTAAAATTAAATTGGGAATAAAATTGACATTAAGGGCCTCTGTTAAAAAAGGTGCAAAGATATAAAGTTAATAGGCGTGAAAATTTCATTATGGATCATGATTGAGATATGTGTCATTATCTGTCAATATTGTTGTAAAATTTAATGGGGAATAAAGATTGTAAAGTTCACGAAAAAATTATTATGGTCCCCCGGCCCCGTAGGAGGTGACATTTGGAGTTTAGTACCTTACAGAAATTTAATATTAAAATGGGCCATCAAAATGTATGTATCATGTTTGGTCAAGATTCATCCATTTACCCGGTAGCAGCTGTGTAAATACCTTTTATATAACTCATGTAACGAAAATGAGGTTTTGCCCCCCCCCCGGGGCCCGTATTATGTGGTATTTTTAAAAAAAATCGTGTGCCGAAAACTTTTGTGGCAACGTTCTCAACACTTTCCTTAAGTTTTAAGTTGATCGGATGAATCTGTACTAATAAAAGGCAAAACCATTCACAGACTGACTCATCACTCATTCTCCAACTTCCCGTGAAGTTAGAAGCATGAAACTTTTGGAAGTTGTTGAATACACTCTCGCGATGGTAACGGGCAAAAATAATATTTAACATATCACTAACAGTGTGCCGGGGACCCAAGTGTAGCTTTTTTCCTAAATTGACCTATATACATATTAGTTTAAACTTTGGCTACTGTTTAAATGAATGGATCTTCACTAAACTTGGAACACACAACTTGATGACCCATATTAAATTATTTAGGGCATATAACTCCTAATGTCTATTCCTTTTGCATCTGGACCCAAAATATTTTTTCTTAAACAATTAAATCTTTATTACCCATTCTATTTTACTTTATTTGACCATTGTTCAAAAATATATCCATCATGATCTAGATTGAAATCAATAGGTGTTTTTAAGTTTACTTAATGTCATTTTTTTCTTATGTAATTTGTATAAATGTTATTGTATGAAACAGATCACCTTGAAACTTAACGAAGTTTTTCAGTACGTTCCCACAAACTTTTGTGGCATATTTGTTAAATACCAGTCATCGTCATCATCGGCATACTTTAGTCTCGAGAGACCATGGTGCATCACCGTTGGGTTGGGTTGGATTTCCTCGTGTGGCTCTGCAGTCCTATCCTATTTGACACTTTGTCCTGCCATTTAATGCCAAGGATGCGACGCAGGCACCTCAAGTGGAAGCTATTAAGCTTGCGCTCATGGGATCAATAAGTGGTCCCTGTCTCGCTTCCGTATAGAAGCGTACTGATGATGCAGGCTCGATAGATACACTGTTTGGTTTTCACCGTTAGATTGATGTTTTGCCAAACCCGCTTATTTAATTTATCCATTGTTGCAGCTGTCTTGCCAATTCTACTGTTTATTTCGTCCTCGATGGACAGTGTATTGGAGACCTTGGAACCCAAGTAGGTGAAGGTGTCCACAACCTGCAAGTTTTCATTGCAGATATTGATGGTAGGAGGAGGACATGTGTCTTGGGCCACGATGTTTGTCTTTTCAAGCTAATCTGCAGACCAAATTCTTTACAGGCGTTCGAGAAGCTTGACACGAGTTGTTGCAAATCAGTTTCTGTGTTAGCTATTAGTGCCGCGTCGTCCGCAAACAGTAGCTCGCGAATTAGGACATCTGTCGTTTTGGTTTTGGCTCGGAGGCGGGCAGTGTTGAAAAGTCCTCCATCAGCTCTAGTGTGTAACCAGATTCCATCACTGCTATCTTTGAATGTGTATCGAAGCAATACAGAAAAGAATATTGCCAACAGTGTTGGTGCGAGTACACAACCTTCTTTAACTCCGCTGCTGACTGGAACTGCTTCTGACGTAGCTCCATCGAACTGCACTGTGCCCTGCATATTTTCATGGAACTGTCTGATGATGACAAGTAGGTTTTGGGGACAGCCAATTTTTTCCAGGATTTGAAATATCCCGCTGCGACTTACTAAATCAAAAGCTTTCATAAGATCCACAAGGCGATGTATAGTGGCATCTGCTGCTCTCTGCATTTTTCCTGGCGCTGCCGTATGGAGAACACCATGTCTATGGTAGACCAACCAGCCCGGAAACCGCACTGATATTCTGGATAAACTCGGGAGGCTAAACTCTGTAATCGTGTTAGTATGACACGGGCAAAAGCTTTTCCTACTATTTTTTTTAAATACCACTAATACCACGTATTAAGGGAAAGAATCCTAAAATCTGATTTTCGTTACATGAGTTATATAAAAAGCATTTTAAACAGTGCCTGTGGGGTAGTTGGATGGATCTCGAAAAAAGTTAATGCATAATTTTTAAAAAACTTAAAAAACCAATTTTTTTACTATAAATCCTTTATGAACGAGACATAAATAAAATAATGTTCCTTATAATACGCAGCGCAAGATATTACAAAAATACAAAATGTTAGTTATGTCTCGTAAAACATGTTTAACTAGGTTGTGCTGGGGCGCCGTGGCGCCTGTGGCGCACACTTTCTTTAGGTTACCTACGGTGCCAACCCTTTTCAAAAGCCCAACTAACTTGTCCTTGTATGATAAATACGTAATATTAAACTTCCCTAAATGTACACACAGTATTTTATAATAGGGCTTGTAGGGCGCCTATGGCACCCACCTTTTTTTGGTCAAAAGCCCAAGTAACTTATCGTTGTATGATAAATACGAAATATTCCTGAAATGTACACAAAGTATTTATATAATATTTTTTACAGTGCTAACCACCACACGATTTTTTAACTGCACGTCCCGTCTGTCCTGTCCGAAAGCAGCGCACCAAATTACTGCACCAACAAATAACTTTAAGTCAGTCAGCACTGTTTACAACACAAATGTTAACGTCAAAGGTTCGTGCGTTGTTTGGTTAATGTTAATCTGGAAACCAAAATGATTATGATTTTTAAGTCTATATTTTCAATTTTAAAAAAGCAGAGTCATGTCCCTTAGTGTTAGGGAATGAGTGAGTCAGTGTTAATTGAGGGTGTTTATATAATAATATAATGCGCACCGATCAGGAATATGTTTATTAAAAGTGTTGTCAATAAAATTCTCACCTTATTGCGCGACTGGAAATGTTGTTCAATATAATACGCACCGCGACACTATAGCATAAAACGTTAACATGTTACATGGAGATAAATAAAGATAATTAAAAATTCATTAATTTAATTACTGTACATTTGATATATCTGAAATTTTGATACATCATTTCTATTATCGGCATGAGTCTGCCTGCAAAATTTCAGCTGGCTAGCTTACGAGAAAGTGGGTTAAAATCGATCCAAAGTTTTTTCGACATTATGCACCTCGGGCAAGCAAGCAGACACCACGAGTTAATATAAAGGATTTTTAAAAAATTACATGGCCCACATTAAAATTCTATTGGGTACAAAGTCCAAATGTCACTCCTTCGGGGCCCCAAATCTTTCTTTTTTTAAAAATTAAATTATACATTTCTATTATCCAATAAATTTTTGTTAAATCTTTTCAAATATTGACAAATATTTTCATCATGTTCCAGATTGAAATTTTCAGGCCTATGAACTTAACATCTTGCACTCTTTTGGCCCTTTTTATTGTTTAAATGTGGGCATTTTAATTTTTTAAAATTTATTTTAAAAAAAAATATATTCAGTGTTATATTATATCCGATAACGTTCCGATTTTCTTCATGTCGAGATTTCTAAACTAAATATAAAAAAATAATATTATTATTAAAATTTTAATATTGATTACATTTATTATTAATTATCTTGTTTAGCTTAATGATTTTAAAAAGTAAGTTAAATATTTTAATTTTTAACTGTTACCTAGTTTATTTTAGTACATATTTGTTTCATGCTGCTCAATTTTAATTATAATAAATAACTATTGTGTCTAAAAAAACAACATTTGCATCACTAACATGTTACTAGACATCTAATAGTATCAAAGAAAAATACGTTTAAGACCTTTTTTGGTGTACTATTACGAAAACATTGTTTTCCTAGACCAGGAGGGTGGGGGGGGGATATGGCTCGCGAGCCAGATGTGGCACTATTGATGGCTGCATATGGCTCTCAGACAAATTTTCGTTTATTTAAAAAAAATAGTGTATTCAGACTCATTTGATTTACAAATTAATTTCATATAAAACAGCATAACAGAAAATATTAAAAAGAATTCAGAGACATAATTATTGTATTTTTAGTGTTGAAATTACGCAAAATGCACACACTTACATGAATTTTAAGTTTTAAACACAATGTGTGGCTCTCACAGAATTACTTTTCTAAATATGCGGTGTATATGGCTCTCTCAGACAAAAATGTTTTCCGACCCCTGCTCTAGACTCATGGGTCACCAAACTGCGGTCTGCAACAACATTTCATCCGGCCGAATGTGCTTGACATAACACATTGCAAAGGCGACGGTTTCATACGTGTCACGGCCACGGCACTCTTTGCGACGTATTACTTGTTAATGTATTTTGAAGGCGTTCTCTCAATACACAATCTTGCGTGCAACAATCCACTGAAGAATTAATGTCAACAAAATAACTTTAATATACACATAATGTACAGATATATAACTTCGAGGTTTCAAACCGTGGAGACATCAGCCACACATTCGCCATTACTTTCTAGAACTGCTTTCGCGTTTGCCCATGTGACCTCTTTGTCACTAATCTCGTGATTCTCGAAGGACAATACGATCTAAATCAAATTTAAAATTCTTTATAATTAACGTGCTGGAAATACCCTGCTTCTTTTTGTTTAAAATATAATATTTTAAATTTAAAAGCAACAAAAAGCTGTGTATTCATATATACGCACTATCTTTCTTTTATAAAATACGAGCAACAAATCCCGTCCAAGGACGTTCCGCCACGTCCGGTGGCATGTTGTAACTCCCCTCCAACAGCCGTCTCGACCGGCATTACACGTGCATCGCGTCAGAAATACTATTCATTATAAATAAAATAAATAACTCGCAAAAAACAGGGCTTTTGACTATAAGTCCCAACGCGCATAACTCTAAAAAAAGCCTTGGAAGAAATACTGTACCAAAAATAAATCGTTTTGAACGTCCGCGTAAATGGCGTAAACGTGTTCAATATGATTGGCTGTAAGAGTCATGTGTGTTTGAGGGACCAATCGCTATAGATGACCGGACAGAACGGACAGAAACTTGCCTTTTATTATATAAGGATGTCTTCTTTGATAACTTTAAAATACATTTGAGTGTTCTCCATTTATCAACGATAAATTATTAACCTGTAAGGCTCAACTTAAGTTAATTTCTTTAAATCTAGGTTGTTCGGCGAACTGGGTTCATGATTTCGTTTGGTGATCCCTGTCATAGAGTAGCTGAAAGAGGTCAATATTCGCATGTCTTTATTGAAAATCTGTTCATAATTTTTTAAGAGATAAATACGTCTTTTTAGATATCGGAAAATAAGTTAGAAGAATGTTCCATCTACAAAGTCGATATTTCCTCAGTGTTGTAATAAAGCATGACAACAAATAAACTCTGATTCTAAGTAAAAGTGTATAACCGGTAAGTTTCGACCAATGGTGATGGTATTTAGCCTTAGGACATCCCAATCCCTTTCTGACATTTTTTGCAAGAATTGTTCTCCCGGAAGTGTATAATAGCATCGCCTCTGATTTTCTGACGCTTTTCTTTTTGAAGGATATTGAATAAAATTGATACAGTCGTTGTCATGGTATTCCTTGTGTGCGTAGTAAAAACACATCAAAACACATTGACTAAATCCCTTAAATTGTACATCTAAAACTAAATTGTAAATAGTGATATATCTTGGATGAAGTTAAATGCCTATGTATGTTTTCAAATGTGCTTTGCACATCCTAGTTTTTATTTATTTTCCTTAAATTTTAAAATCAAGCCACAATTAAAATTAAACATAAGTTTAACAAGGCTATATAAATATGAGCAAAGCACGTTGGTGTGTTTGTAACGTAAGAAAACCATTTTAAAAACTTCTGACCATCTTGCGAAATTTCGTACAAAGCTGAAGATCCCGAAATGAAATGCTTTCAAACGATCCTTTAATTCGTTTTAAATTTCCTAGACTGCAAACTAAAACTTTCATTGATAAGGACTTGCTTCGCCTCTAACATTAGGTTATTTGCTGATGATTGTATAATCTGTAGAACAATTAAATCAGAACACGTTAGAAAATTTTACAAAAAGACTTAAATGAATTGATAAAAAGGGAGACTAACTGGAGTATGTCTTTCCACCCAGAAAAATGTCAATTGTTAAGAGTAACAAAGAAAACAAAACAAATAAATTAAAAATATTTCATGCATGGAAAAGAACTAATCCAAACTAAAGATGCAAATACTTAGGAGTAATAATAAATGAAAAACAACTATCATAGAATCCCCATGTCAATGAAGTTATAAACATACCCAAACAAAACCTTAGGCTTTATAAAAATAAACTTTTACAGATGTAATAAGAATATAAAACTAAAATGCTACCTCACTTTGGTGAGACCTGTACTAGAATATGCATCTTCTGTATGGGACGCATCAATGAATAAAACATTGATAAACTAGAACAAATTCAAAAAAGAGCTGCCAGATTCATTACTGGAGAATATTCAAAACTTACAAGAATAACATAATTAGTTAAATCATTAAACTTTGAAACACTAGAGGATAGAAGAACCCAGAGTAAAGTATTAATTCTAATTTAGAAATACAACACAAAGATAACTTAATACAACCATCAGATAGACATAAGGATAAAAACACCTTAAAAATCTCTAATAAAATTGCGGTACTAAACATAAACCATAAATAAGCGTAGGACGCAATAATCTTCTGTATAGAAGAAGCGTCTGTAACTGATAAGATATAATACGATAAGATAAAATTAGAGTTAGCATGATATTTTAGTTGATATTTTTTCTAAAGTAGATGATTTAAACTGTCTGGTTATGACTAGCCATTGTTTTAGAATCAACGTATTAAACAATCCACCAGAAATAATGAGTCTGGTACAAAAGTAATTGCAACCATAACATTGAGACAAACAACGCAATCATTGCATGTGATCCATTCTCCCCTCCCCAAGCTGTCGTCTTTACACTCCACTGTGTCATTTCCCAACAACTCTTGGTCTTGTGTGACGCTGGTGCGTGATGTCTATGCAACAAAAACATATGTAAAACAAAGCGAACAAAGAGTCTCACACACAAAACTCACAAAATTTGAAGTTAGCGTTCCGTATGATAAGCCTTGAAAGCATAGGTGTAACGTGGATGCTTGTTGGATAATAGTCACTTTTCATAAAGAATTAAAATCATTGCTTCATTTTAAGTTCCTGTGCTTGATTATCATGACTGGATATCAGATCTCACATAGGAAATATATTTTCAATCCTTTGTGGCTATCGTGTACTTGGTTGATACCTTGATTTAACACTTTAGAAAATGAAGATGACTTTGCTAGTCGAATACAAATAGTAAATAGCAAGACCAAGACGTTTTATTCGCAGCAGATTAATAATCATTTTTGCAATAGCCACTGGATGGGACGATAAACAAGCAAAAGGGCTGCTTCAATACATGTGTATAATCGACAGCTGTTATGTGGCAACTCTTAGGAGACGGCCCAGCATCTACTATTAGAAAGCCCCGCGCATGTCGGCGATTTGGATAGAGAAAACCCGATACCTGTAGGAGAGTATCTCTATGGTGATGCCCGCTTGATGAGGCTCGGGTATTCACAGCTCAGAGCTCGACCCAAAAAGAGAAGGTCATGTATTTAGTACATAGGAATGGATTTCAAATTCCAGTGGATCTTTACATTACTCGTTATTTATTTTCCGTTTCATTAATTTCCTTTTACCCGCTGATCCATTCCTCGTACTATGATTCTTGCACGTATACATATAGACAACCAAACTTTACTCGCGGACCACCAAATATGATTGAAGGCAATAAAATAGATAATTGGGGTCATTGAAGAAGATGATTGAGGACATTAGAGTCGTTTATTGAGGGCATCAATGAGATTATAGAGGGCATGGCTGTCATGGTTGAGGTCATGGGAGCAGATGATTGTTAAACTTCTCAGAGATAAACCGCTTTCACTGTAGTTAACCTTACATTACGTAACATCATGTGCTCTGGACCAAATGCATCAAAACTAATAATTAAACTTTACTGTAGCACACAGTATTTACTGAGAAAATGAAGATGTACGATTCCGGGTGAATTTCTTTGTGTAAGTAGGTCTACTGTAATTCTGTTGTTGTCTTGAGTTTTATTTAAGTAATTTCAATAGTCTTATTATGCATAGTTTTAAAAGAATGTTTATGTTGAGTAACGCGAAACTATTTTTGGGCATACGGCAACCCATTGACTATTCGTAGACTATGTTGTTTGGGGCCAAATATTTCTTGTGCTTCCGTTGCGGGCTCTATAATTGTAGTAATAGGTACAGAACTATCCCATACAGCTATCCTAGCACACGTCAATTTTAGTTAAAAGTTTGAAAGTAAATTTTACTTGTTTTGGGACTAAAATTATTATTGCACACTAAATTGCATATTTAAACACTTAGAGCGTGACAGATCTAAAGTAGACTCAAATTAAAATTAAAAATATAATATATATCAGTTAAAAATGGTTGCTATTGATAAATTTTTTTTAAATATTTTTTTTAAGTTGTCAGTAAATTAATTACCTTATCACTCTTTAAATGTTATTTTTTATCACTAAATGTTTTAATTCAAAATTCGTTTTTTGGAATATTTTGTTACTCTCGTTTTACTGTCCTTTATAACGCGAAAGAAGAGGGTGAAAACGTAGTGTAAATAACTGAAAATTATTTTTCTCTCCTAAAATTAACACTTTCAATAAAGCATTTCAAATGATCAAAACAAATATAGTTGAGCTGTACGCCTATGTTTTGTGAACAATGCTATTAATAAGTCAAAGCAAAGCAGATCTATTTGGTAAAGTTTGCTTTGACAGTCATGAAATGATTTTCGGCACGTGCCATACGTGTTATTAAGGGGACAGATGATACCTCTCTACATTATAAATTTTACCGAAATATTTCAGCTCATTATCCTAGATGTTCTACCAGAGACAATAACTTCATACAATATTAGATCAACTCTTCAAGTACTGCATGAAAATACGAAGAAATGACGTCATTTGGACTTTTGTTCTCCACTCTGGTAACAATAACAAGTGCAGGTTTGTATTTATACATTCGTAGTTTTTCGTTTATTTACTTTTCTTAAAAATATAAATATATTTTTCTTTAAATAAGGTCCTTTTAGATTTTTTTGTTTGAATGAGGATTGCGATATGTTCATTAGCTTCAAATTTAATAGTTGATAAGGTAAAGGTATTTAAAAAGATTTAAATTATTTTATGAGCGCTATATTTTAAATCTTAATTTTTTTTAACTTAAACCAGCAAGCAGTTTGAAAAAAATATTTCTTCTAAGTACTTATGAGATAAAAGAGAGGTTAAGATTTGTTTGGGTTTTTTAAATAATTTTTTTCACCAAATTCTTCATTAGGGCAGCAGTTTGTAGCAAGTCCAACCATTCTAGAAATCGGCACAACAAAAAAGTTACAGATTGAATGTACGGCTACCACAGACAACACACATGCTATGACAACACAAATACGAATTTTCTTCTCCAACGACAAGGAACAACCCGTGTATCGTCTGTTGGGTTTAGTCGACTCTGTCTTAGGAATCGAGAACACTTCAGGGGCTGTAGATTCAGGTGAGATCGTTGATAAGGGAACGTCTAAACTGAGACTCACGTGGAACTATCCGAAACAGGACAGAGCTGGTGTGTACAAATGTGAGGTCAGGGGGAAAAACATCAACGGGGTCAAGAAAACTAAGTCTCTTATGGTTGAGGTCGGTGCGGCTCTGCCAGATCAGGTAACTATTTTAGGATATATTCACAAAATTACCAGTGATTTGGAGAAATTGAAGGAGTTTTCGACTAAGGAAGAAATTTTATATTCTGAAATCAAAAACAGATTTGATAAAGGAAAATCAAAGTTCTTCCGCGTTTCCAATGTCTTTCAAGGGCGGCGCTACTACCTTTCGGTAAATTCAAACGTCCAAGTGACGGGGGACGCAGAGGCAATGTGTGAAATATTCGGAGGTTACCTTGTTGAGATAGACAGTGCCGAGGAATATCAGTTCATTGTAAGATTCTTGAGTAACTTTACCCAATATCAGCTAGTACTTACTGGTGGAAGTGATGCAGCATTGGAGAACAACTGGATCAATACCTACAGCCAGACAGCCGTTCAATATATCGATTGGGCGGCGGGAGAGCCCAATGGTGGCCGTGGTGGAAATTGTCTCTACCAGTATAGTGGCTACGGGTGGAGAATGGCTGATCATACGTGCTACAAGGGAGTTACTGATTATGTTGCTGGTTATCTTTGTGAAATAAAAGCGTAGAAAGCAAATTTGCTCTCACAAAAATACAATACAAAATACACAAACAAATTGTGCAATTAAAACAATAAATTTGAGCTTTAGACGTTTCGGCTAATGCCTTCATCAGTACAATAACCTAAAACAGGTATGATATATCACTCACACAAATACATTTGCCAAATAGAAGAATAATCGTACCAAGTTTACATTTTAACAAATTTTTATTTTACATTCTTTTTAGTTATTTTACTTAAAATTAGTTTTTTCTTTAACGACATAACTATAAAGGTGAAATTTATTTGTTATATAAATGGGTCTGCGTGCATGTGCTTGAGTGTATTTGATTGGTCTGTGCATTTGTATGTGTGCCACAGGCAATGTGAAATGGTGGCTTATAATGCCTGGACTTTTAGGCTAAGTATGAAATATATATTTTTATCATGTTACACTTGTTTAAGGTATTTTCTATATGGCTGATGTATTTTAGATAATAGCTAGTATACTCCAGGAAAAGTTTTAATTTAAAAAATAGCAAAGTGTATTTTATGACAATACAACATTTAAAAGAAAAGAACAAACACGAAATAAGTAAAACACGTTCTTAACAACAAAACTCGGAGAGGGTCATATGTTTCTGAAAGTAATGCCTCAGCGGCATTTTGAAATGCATTTATTCTAACACCTACGCCTGACGAATCCTTCACCGCTACCAGTTGACTGAGACGTAGCAGCAGAATGCAGAGATATTTAATAGTCATGGATGCCTTAAACTCTCAGTAAGTTATTTGGTCATAAAATGAGCCAGTGCTTTTTTACCCGAATAACGCACCGGGACGGCGTTCGGTACCCTTTTTCCGCATAATTATTTTTATTACTCACTGGATTGTCTTTTCACGTAGAGCTCTGGTACCCTTTTTCATGCCTACCGGAACGTTTTTTATAGAAAAAATAGTACTGAAATGAACTAACAAGACACCGTGTGCAGTTCCAAATCTTTAAAAGCAGTCATATTTATCTGTCAACACAGTGCACAATTCACCACCTCTTTTGTCATCGTTTCTTTTCGAACAATCTAAATACAACATTGAAATCCACACACCCAACACACCCAGCCCCCCCCCCTTGCCCCTAAAACACAGGCAGCACACATTAATATAAACACCGTAATTTTCTATTTCTTCGTCACCGTCGTCTTTAGAAGCATGTTTACAGGAACATTAACATTACAGTGACCCTTTTGATTCGTATGAGCACCGCTGGATACTTTTTAATCAGACAAACCAGTTTTTTTTTGCATTATGTTCATTTCTATTTGTAAGAGGAACACTTTAACTTTCAAACAAAGCAGAGCTTAATTAGGCGTTCAATTAATCTCAGAATTAAATGACATGTTCTTCATAAGATGCAGGAATCGTTATCCTTTGTTTTTAGGTGGACAAATGTAAAATAATTTGATCTAAAGACCTGCTTTTAGTTCGTATCTGGTAACTCTCTTTCATCTCCCTTATCCCTACATCAAAGACATGCCATGTCTTTGAATGCTAATTATCTGCCCTTTTGGCTTCCACATTCTCCTCAAAATTTATCGTGTAACAGATTTTAAGATGACGTTTCCGTTATATTTCGATGTTATAAGGGTTATTTAAATGTAACTTTAGAAGAATTTTTCCCTTGAGATTTTTATAACCTATTTCTTTTCCTTGAAACTTTTGGAAATGTTTCTCTAATATCCTCTCACAATATTCCAACAGATCCAATCACTTTATTTCAATAATACCCCAAAACTTGCCTTGAAACACATCGTGCTTCAAACAGAAATACGGCATCTCCAAATCCAAATCTCTGGTCCGCAAACGCCTATTTATATCAACACCTGAATCCAAGGTTCCTAAATGTCTAACCATACCGCAACCAACATCCCAAGAATAATCAGTTTACATGCTTCCACTAAATACAATAATTGTCTGAGACTAAATCCACAATTTACTGTTTTAAAGACTGAATTACATCTTCAACAATTTTTAAAATGCCTATTTTACTTGATGTGAAACATTTAGCTGCTGCGTTTCGCCGAATATGAAGATATAAATTAAACTAAATCTGTCATTAATGTTCAGTGTTGCATGAGGTTTTTGGTGTTTGATTAATCTCATCAATTATTTTAACAGCTGGCCTGGCCTTCAATAATTGTTTCAATTATAAAGCATTCTAAAATTGTAGGACAAATATTTATAGGGACAGAGCAGGACAAGTAAATGAAGGTAAACAAAATAAACCTATAAAAAGGATACCACAGTACAAACGTATAAGGCATAACACATTTAAGACTTAGGAGGAATTTCCCATGAACAAAATTAGAAAATGTATTGATGGCCCCATGAGGATTATTTCTACAGATAATCAGAGGACAAATATAAAGAATACTGTTGGAAAATATCGGACAAACTTATAATAACACAAACTTTTATTGGACTCAAGAGAAAAAAATTATCCAAGAGCACAAAAATATACGTGGAAACAAGAGGGCATACAACATCAGAAATAACCATCAAAAACGTTAAAACTCTTTGGGGAAAAACGTCCATGAATTACAAATGAGTTTTGAAAAATATTTGAACACAGATCAGAATTTTACGGTACACCTGATGTAACAGACCAAACCGGAAGTACGCCAGCAGCGCCACGTTTCATTCAGTTTGACAGGTGTTCAGTTGGTGTTAGAGCTCTGCTAGCATACTGAACTGTTTGGACATGCTGAAGATCTTGTGTGCTCTGTGTTGATATAGTTGAGATCCCAACTGGACTTGCATCTACAAATATTCGAGTCTCTTTTGATGGATCAAAGTAGGCTAGATTTGTAGAGGTGTTAAGTTATTTTTTAATTGATTGAAGTACCCTGTCATGTTTGATAGTCCACTTGAACACGCTGTTCTTCTGCGTTAGCTGTCTCAGATCATGAGTTAGTGTAACATAATCAGGAACGAATCGTGATCCACAGACGCTCATGATGCCTAGTAGACTTCTCACTTCACTGTTGTCTTTGGTGGCTGTATATTTATAATGTCTTGAAGTTTGTTGGGACATGGATTCATGCCTTCTGCGGGACGCGGTGGTCGAGTGGCAGCGCACTGGACTGTCGTACCGATGGTCACGGGTTCGAATCCGTGTGAAGGCAAGGGTTTGTTCCCGGGGCCCAGGGCGTCCCTGAGTCACCCCGCTCCGAATGGGTACCTAACACTTAGTGTTAGGCGGCTGGGTAATGCGTGGAACCCACAAAGCCGTGGCCTGTGAATGCTGCATCACTTGCCAACAGATAATCTTTCATGGTCTGTGGACGCAACTATCTTCTGCATAGAAGGAGCGTCTGTATAGATAAGATAAGATAAGAAGTTGTGACCTAGAAATTCTATTCAAGTCTGTCTAAACTTGCACTTGTTTGCATTGAGGGTCAAGTTCTTCTCTCGCAGCCTCTGAAATACATTTTTAAGATTACTGTCGTGATCTGCTTCGTTTTGTCCATACACCAGGATGTCATCGCTGAAGTTGAAAACTCCATTTAGATCATTTAAAGCTTGTCGGATGGACTCTTGAAAAATCTCAGCAGCACTGTTCACTCCAAAGCTTAGTCTTTTGAATCTGTACAAACCTTTGTGTGTAGCAAAAGTTGTAATGTATCTAGATTCTTCATCCAATTCGATCTGGTTGTGGCCTTGATGAAAATCTAGCTTGCTGAAAACTGCAGCTCCAGAAAGCGTTGTTGAGAGCTAGTCTAAAGTCGGCATGTTGTAACGTTCTCGTTTGATAGCTGCATTAGGTGCTCTCGTGTCAACACGTACACGGATCTGATCTGGACATTAGGCTTAGGAACAATGACAATTGGTGATATCCATGGTGTAGCTTTCTCAATAATACCCATGCTCTCTTCTTTCTTGAGATGATCTTCTAGCTGTTTTCGCATGTGAAATGGTATTCTTCTGTAGCGTTGCGCAACTGGTGGGACTCCCTCATCAATATGAAGTTTTACCTAATGATCTTTCAGTTTGCCCAGTCCTGTAAATATATCCGGGAACTGTACTGAAATATCACAGGTGCTCACTGCAGTAACTTTCTGAAGAAGTTGAAGCTCCAGACAAGTCTTCCAACCGATGATGGGTATTTCTTTTGTTTTCACAACAAGGAAATCGGCAGATATGACAATATTCTCGTGCGATATTGGTGCATTGAACTTCCCTATGACATCTAGTGGTTGACTTGATGAAAATGGAAATATCTTGATGTGCCACAATTCAGATGAGGTTTGGGAGTTAGCTTTTTAAAGACATGTTCTGGCAAAATGTTGATGCTTGCTCCAGAAGCCGCTAGTGCTTGTATCATGCTCCCATTGATGTTGACATGAAATAAAGGCATCTGTCTTCCTTTGGTGCTGGACATGAACACGTAGTCGTATTCTGAAGTTTCATTCACGTTTCTAACATGTTTTTTAAAAGTTCGTTTCTGGTGTGTGGTGCTTTTCGGTTGAAATGCTGGTCTGGCAGCGCTTTTGCAAACAGTTGCAAAGTGGTTGTTTTTTCCACATTCTCGGCACCTTTTATTGAAAGCTGGACAACACTTCTGATCACCTTCATGAGACCATGCTCTGCCAAAATTCTTACATTTAGAGGGAGGAGCCCTGTCTTGTTTTGGCGTAGATCTATAATTGTATTGTTTGGGTTGGCTGTGACTAGTGTAACTAGAAGTAGATCTTATTTTATGCAGAGATGAATTATTTCCTTCTAACTGCTTACCGTGTTTTTGCGTGATTTCGCAAGTTCTCGCAAACTGTAATAGGTCTGTCAACAAAATTTTGGGATTGTTTAATCGTTTTTCCCGTAACTTGGATGATTTACAACCAGTTATTAGTTGTGATTTTATCTCTTTGCCAGGGCTGTGGAACTCGCACGATGGTGCTAAGCTGCTTTAGCTCAGTATAGAAGGTTTATATCTCCTCAGTTTTTTGGTGGAGCTGTCTAAAAGCATACCTTTGAATCTCTTTGTTTACTCTTGGGTTGAAGTAACTATTCAATGCTTGAATGAGCTTATCAAACACTGATACAACCAGTGTTGTAGTTGTTTTCGAGTCCGGTAGCCATTCGACTATATCATTCAGATCATTACCTGCATATGTTAGTAGGAGAGCTTTTTTATGCCATCATTGGTGACATTGAATGCCACGAACATGTTATTTCTTATCCTTGACACCCACTTGTTCCAGCGAGTAGCCAAACCTTCTGACTTAGTATCGAATGCAAGGTAAGCTGGTAGCTGTGCAAACGCCATGGTCTTGTAAATTTTGGTCTACTAGTTGGGATCTAGATCTTGATTTAAGGTATTGAATTAATGAAAATCCGTTTTAAAACACTTATAGATCCCTTTAGGGCTTAGATCTTACTTTACAAAGATGTTTGGATTGTTATTTAACGCAGAGGTTCGTGGATTCTGATAATAAAAAAATTCTCGTCGCCAATGTAGTGATTTAAACAACGTCAGCCATGTTGGATATTTTTATTCATTAATCAAGAACCTCAACTCACACATTCATGATATATTAAAATAAGGAATCGAGAGTTATGTACCATTATTACAATGTCGTAAAGGTCTTTGACCAGATTTAAATTATTTTATGAGCGCTAAGATTTTAAGTCTTAATTTTTTTTTAATTAACCCGGCTAGCAGCAAGAAATGAAATATTTATTTCTTCTAAGTATTTAGGTGATAAAAGAGTAGTTTAGATTTCTTGGGGTTTTTTAAATATTTTTTTTTACCAAATTCTTTACTAGGCCAGCAATTTGTAGTCAGTCCAACCATTCTAGAAATTTTTTTAGTAACAAAGTTACAGATTGGATGTGCAGCTACCATGGACAGCACACTCGCTTTGACGACACAAATACGAATTCTCTTCTCCAACAATAAGGACCAACCCGTGTATCGTCTTAGGAATAGAAGACACTTCAAGGGCTGTAGATTCGGGCGAGATCACTGGTAACAGAACGTCTAAACTGAGACTCGAGTGGAACTGTCCGAAACAAGACAGAGAGTATGTGTACAGATATTATGTCAGGGGGAAAACCCTTAATTAACGACATCCATAAAACTAAGTCCCTTACGGTTGAGGTCACAGCAGCTCTACAAAGATCAAGTAACTATTTCAGGATATATTCAAAAAATTAACAGTGATTTAGAGAAACTTAAGGCATTTTTAGCTAAGGGAGAAATTGTATATTCTAAACTCAAAAACAGACTTGATAAAGGAAATTCAAAGTTCTTCTGTGTTTCCAATGTCTTTCAAGGGCGGCGCTACTATCTTTCGGTAAAATCAAACGTTCAAGTGACGGGGGACGCAGAGGCCATGTGTGAAATATTCCGGGGTTACCTTGTTGAGATAGACAGTGTAGAGGAATATCAGTTCATTGTAAGATTATTGAGTAGCTTCACTCAATATCAGCTGGTAACTACTGGTGGAAGTGATGAGGTATTGAACAACTGGATCAATCTCGATGCGGCGGTGGTAGAGCCCAATGGTAGGCGTGGTGGAAACTGTCTATTCTTGACTACAAATGGAGAATGTAATAGAACTTGTGGCTGGTCAAGTGACAAGGCTTTAACACACTGTGGTCTGGTTAACAACTGTCTTTGATCAATGTAATAGAACTTGTGGCTGGTCAAGTGACAAGGCTTTAACACACTGTGGTCTGGTTAACAACTGTCTTTGATCCATGTAATAGAACTTGTGGCTGGTCAAGTGACAAGGCTTTAACACAATGTGGTCTGGTTAACAACTGTCTTTAATTACTATATACAATTCACTGTGATCAACTGTACAATCACTACCTAAACAGCTCGTATGCCATCCACTGCAATCCACCCCGGTTGCCTCATAAACCGTACATTTATAGCCAGCTATTCTCTCAGTCTTTGACCAGGCACGCTTACAGTTCACCTCACACACCACGTGTTTCATACCAGGTCAAGTCATTGCATTCTCATACAATGTAAACACAACAACACGTCTCTCACAGAGAATGGCTGATCATACATGCTTAACAGTGTTAATGAGTATGTTGCTGGTTATCTTTGTGAAATAAAAGAATAGAAAGCAAATTTGATGTCACACAACTATTTTGCTGAATGAAATAATAATTTTACCAAGTTCAATTTAAAAAAAACAACTTGTATTTACATTCTCTTTAATTATTTTATTTAAAGTAATTTCTCTTTAACTTAATAAATATGAAGCTTTCAATTATTTGTAATATACATTTCTCGAAGGTCTCCTTCTCACAATTATGTGATGTGTATCTTTTAAAAACATTACAATAATTTATAGGCAATTTTTGCAATGTTTTTGTTGAAATTATATAGCAAATATGTTATGAAGGTACCTATTAAACTCGAACGTGTTATTGTGTCAACAGCAATAAAAAATATATCTCATTCAATTTTTTTTTAAATTTCGCTGTCATGTTAATTTTTAAATGGTGGTCGAGTGGCAGCGCGCTCGACTGGCGTACCGATGGTCACGGGTTCGAATCCATGTGAAAGCAAGGATTTGGTCCCTGGTTCTAGGGCGTCCCTGAGTCAACCAGCTCCGAATGGGTACCTAACTCTAGTTAGGCGGCTGGGTAATGCGTGGAACCCACAAAGCCGTGGCCTGTAAACGCTGCATCTCTTGCCAACAGATCATCTGTCATGGTCTGTGGACGCAATTATCTTCTGCATAGAAGGAGCGTCTGTATAGATAAGATAAGATAAGATAAATACATTCTTAAATTCTGACAACAGAGGTGAATAAAATAAAAACTTACATTTAACGTACAAAATTCTTTAAGATGGGCATTTACATGGCAAGCAGTTACTTATGGACAAGGTTAGTATAGGGATAACTCTGAAGTCTGGGTAAGTACAAAGAGGTCATTTTAACAAGGAAGTGTAGAGCCTAAATGAAAGATATAACAAAATAACCTACTTATTGTCAAGATGTCGTCTTTGGTGAAAGGGAAATACATGGCATTCAATTTCATTATATAAATCTTACAACACGTAGCTTCAATATTCAGTAACAATTATTTTTTAATCTAAAAAAAACTGCAGACGAATAAATTTTACGCATTCTGAAGCCAGCTATAATTAAGTATTGCTTTGTTGTTTACTCATGATTCCACGCACACGTTCACTTGCTATGCTAAGCACCCCACTTATTTAGAAGCTAGTTACAATGTTTTTCAGACCCTCAATCTGTTGGTCTTTTAATATTCAAACAAGAGCATCTATGCAATCTATGTGTATAATGAATCGCTGTATGAAGGTTAAATACAGCCTTACATTATCCAGAGGTTGTGGTCTTGCGCGAGCTTCAATGCTACCGTCCTAAAAAATTAATTAATAATGTTTTCAATTTCTTAGTTATTTTGCTAGTTAAATATCAACATTTTGTGTGCGAGCGTGCGTGCCTGCGAGTGTTTGCATGTGCTTCTGCGTGTGTGCATGTGCGTGTGTGTGCTTGAGTGTGTGTGCGCATGTGCATGTTTGTTAAAGGCATTGGTAAAAAATAACGGCCCATAAGGCCTGGACTTTTAGGCTAAGTATGAAATATATATATTTATCGTGTTAAATACTTTTGCAAGGTATTTTATATATTGCTGAGTATTTCATATAATCACTAGTATACTCCAGCAAAGTGTCAAAAAAAAGTCAAATGTATTTGTTGACAATATTTTGTCATGAAGTTAGGAATATGCTCTTCAAGTTTCCCACTTAAACTGTGTTCTCAAAAAGTCTAAAATTTTCTTAAAGGAGACTTTTCTAAAACAGGAGGTATAAACATCAGATCTTCATGAGTGATAGAAAGTTCTCTTAGTATGAATTAATGGTTGTATTTGAGACTGGCGTATTTCTTGCTTCGTATTGACATACAGACCTGCTTGTTACACATTTGTATTTTCAAGTTCACTTAAACAGTTAAACTTCAACTCGTGTCTTGAATTGAATTGATTAAAGTGTACCTCACCCCCTGGACATATCTCAGCATATAGGGAGTCCAGGGGTTACGCCGGTCTCACCTACGATGTTTCGTGGTTACGAAAACGCACCCATAAAATTTTAAAAAATAATATTACGCGTCACTCCGTCTTACGCGGTTTAGCGTCGTAAGCGACGTAAACAAACACGAGCTAGTTTCGGGCGCGCGGCGGAAGAATACGCTTTGTTGGGGTTGTAGTTCGACGAAGACGGGGTCGCTCCCTATCCCTACGCTTAGTTCAGTCTCAGTATATATGCCATTTTGGTTTTTCCACCGTCTCTCTCTCTCTCTCTCTCTCTCTCTCTCTCTCTCTCGTGCTTTATCGTTGTTTTTTTAAAACTTTAATTCACGTGGTAAGGAATTGTTTTCTCTTTTTTAAATATTTTTTTTATGTCATTAACTGTTGCATTTTTTATAGCACTGTACGTACAGTACTTTACAGTATATTTTATTTATTTTTTTATGTTCCGACTTTACACTAAAAATCGGGTTACGCTGCACCATAAGAATGGGTCTACGTCGTAACCCGAGGATACTCGTAGATTTACACTAGTAGACAAATAGACAAATATAAAAACTGACACAAGCCTAAAAATGTATTAACAGAAACAAGTGGACAAGTACCTATCCATCCATCCATCCCTGTGGCTCTACAGCCCATGTAGGGCTTGGGCCTTCATAAATTCCTGCCAATTTCCTATTTTAGTCAAATTTTCTATACATTTTTGTAAGAGCATCCAAAATTTATTTCTCCTAAATGTCACTAAAATTAAAGCTAAAAATTATTAGCTACCCACGTATATTAAATTTTACACATCCTCGTCTTAAAATTATTTGACCTATATGGTCTAAAAAATGGAAATAGTTTGTCTCCTGTTGCTTATGATAAAAGAACACAGGTTTTTGGAGTCCCTTCTTTAGGCCAATTTAACATCATGTCATATCATTTACCCCAAGAATGACTTGGAGAAGGAAACTGCAGGCAGACACCAAAAAGAGTATTCACAGCTGGGGACAGTTGGAGAGACTGGCGCTGGAGAGCCTTTGTTTGTGGCCTATGCCCCAGATATAACAACAGATGATAATGATTATGAGGATGATCATATATCATTTACATATTGTCTCTTTGTTTATAAAAGTATAGCAGAAGCGTGCGTTTTGCAACATTACGATGTTTTCATAGTAATTTTTATGGGTAATTTTTAAAAAAAAATTTCCGAACGTAATTACATAATTAATAAGTAGGTCACAGGCAAATTCCCAACAAAACAAAAAACGCTTATGCAGAATTTAGAGTCAAAACATAATTTAGGGTCCGAACAGAATATAGCGCGTAAACACAATTTTAGTCTCCACACATAAAATACATATAAACAAAATATAGAGTCAAACCAGAAATAATGTGTAATCAGAACAAAGAATTTCAATGGAATATAGAGATAAACCACAATATAGAGCTGAAATAAAATATAGAGGTCCATACCGAAGATGGAGCTTAAACGGAATATAGATTCCAACAAGAAATAGAGTATGCAGTCCAAAAAAAAAGCACATCAGTCAAATGTAAGATGTCACTTTGGGAATAGTGGGATTAGGACTCTTGTTAAGCAAAAAT
The DNA here is from genome assembly GCA_944989445.1 of Ampullaceana balthica. Classification (NCBI taxonomy): domain Eukaryota; kingdom Metazoa; phylum Mollusca; class Gastropoda; family Lymnaeidae; genus Ampullaceana; species Ampullaceana balthica. Next base: position 1,353,886 of record CALYLW010000112.1, on the reverse strand, counting down.
AAATTTCACAAAATCCATAATTATGAGGATTGAAAGTACGGTAAAGAAACGTCAATAGTAAACGTTACATGATATTTCATTAAGTAAAACCAAGGAATCCATAGATTAGATCATATGTCGCTGAACAATTTAACAGTACTAATCATAATGGGATTTTGGACATTGCAGTTACTGGCATTTTTATGCGAGCAATACACCCAATAGTATATGTATGTAAAATAGATTAATAAAAAGATTTATTACATTTTTACATATGGTTTGAACCAAGTTCAAAAGTTTTACGTAGTTGTAAAATCTTTTTCACGTTTTATTTCCTTTACTGTAAATTTTGACACTTCATTTGTGTTATTCTATTCTGAGTTTGTTGTTCAATATTGATGCCATCATTATTCAATTGTGTTTCTCTACTTCATTCTTTTTCCTATTGTCGTGTAGGTAAGGAGCTATATGTGTTCGTTTGTTTATATTTTGACCTTTGACCTCGGTGGCGTGTGTGGTTGATCTATTTATAGTTGACCTTTGACCTTGACTTTGCCGGTGTCACGAAATAAAGTCTCCCCAAAAATAAAGTCTCCCCGGAGTGTTTATTTTAAAACAAATTCTCCCCCGGAGACATGGTTTTAAAAAAAAGTCTCCGGGGTTAAAATAAATCCTCCCCTTAATTATTTGAAATTATAAATAAGTGTTTATTAATGTTCATGACATATAATACATTTTGTATTTGTTAGTCAGGGGCGTAACAATTTTAGGGCTAATGGGGTCAGTGCCCGGAGAGACACATTTTTAGATGTGGCTAATTGCTCAGAGTTATTTAAAAAATAACAGACCAATGAACTAAAAATCAGAGATGATAAAGTAATTTTAGAACATGACACCAATGTCTTGGAACATGTAATTCACCCTTTGCGTTTATGTGTAGCTCCTGGTGTAAGGACTTAATCAGAAATGTGCGATGTGTATGTTTATATATATATCATTATATTTTATATATTATATTATATTGTTTTTTATAGGTTATTTGCATATAATAATTAAAAATATTATTACATTCTCTTACAGATAGCGTTTACAAAATTTATAGAACACAATTTCTCAAATACAAGTAGCCAAAGTTTGTAAATTTATAACATATTTTAAGTTGACTTTTAAAATATAGTAAAATAGCTTTAAATGGCATTAATTGTAGCGTAGCCTTCACAGAACACAAAACTCTGGCCAAAACTTAGACCAAAAAAATTAATTTTAAAAATCAGGTCACGTACAAAAAGACTTAGATGAATTGATAAAATGGGAAACTAACTGGAGTATGTCTTTCCACCCAGAAAAGTGTCAACTGTTAAGAGTAACAAAGAAAAAGAAACAAATAAATTCAAAATATTACATTCATGGAAAAGAACTGACCCAAACTAAAGATGCAAAATACTTAGGAGTCTTAATAAATGAGAAACTATCATGGAATCCCCATGTCAATGAAGTTATTAAAAAATCAAACAAAACCTTAGGCTTTATAAAAAGGAACTTTAACAAATGTAATAGAGATATAAAACTAAAATGCTACCTCACTTTGGTGAGACCTGTACTAGAATATGCATCTTCTGTATGGGACCCATCCACCAAAGAAAACATTGATAAACTAGAACAAATTCAAAAAAGAGCTGCCAGATTCATTACTGGAGAATATTCGAAACTGACAAGAATAACACCATTAGTTAAATCATTAAACCTTGAAACACTAGAGGATAGAAGAACCAAGAGCAAAGTAGTAATCATACATAAAGCAATTAATTCTAATTTAGAAATACAACACAAAGATAACTTAATACAACCCTCAGATAGACATAAGGATAAAAACACCTTTCTTATTCCGTATGCAAGAACAAACACATACAAGTTTTCCTTCTTCCCAGTCCGGAATTCGGGCGTGGAATGGGTTGCCTGAAGAATCCAGGAAAACCAACACTTTATCAACATTTAAATCTCTAATAAAAATGCAGGACTAAACACAAACCATAGATAAGCGTAGGACGCAATAATCTTCTGTATAGAAGGAGCGTCTGTAAACAGATAAGATAAGATAAGATAGCGTCGTAGCTAGGGTTAGTGTCATCCGATACGTTAAATTTATTGTATAACCCAGATCGAAGTGTTGTGGAGATCTGGGTTGAGGTGGGGCGCTTAGTTAGTTTGAGATTAGCGTTTAGATGTGCAGCTGAATTAGTTAAGCCAACTATGCCGTTGTTTAAGGGAAATGACTTTCATCTCGTTTCTCAAAGAAAGAAGGGACAAAAGTGGACGACAGGAACGTTTAACGATCATAACGTTGTACAATTTTCGCTTGACATTCTTTGAGAACATATTAAGCTTATCATTTACTTGATATTCTTTGAGAACATATTAAGCTTATCATTTACTTGACATTCTTTGAGAACATATTAAGCTTATCATTTACTTGACATTCTTTGAGAACATATTAAGCTTATCATTTACTTGATATTCTTTGAGAACATATTAAGCTTATCATTTACTTGACATTCTTTGAGAACATATTAAGCTTATCATTTACTTGACATTCTTCGAGAACATATTAAGCTTATCATTTACTTGACATTTTTGCACGTATTTCTTTGTAGGCAATTTTAATTAATTTTTCAAAATTATTTATATTTTGTGTCTCATAAAATTGTAACCTGCAAAGACGTATTTGAGTTTATATATTTTATTTAAAAGTGTTTAGGTACTCTGGAGCCGTCCATAAATGACGTCACACATTTTTGGCTGATTTTTCACTCCTCTTCCCACTTTCGTCACGCATCGTCACAAAAACTTAGACCCCCCTCCAATATGACGTAACAAAAGCTTTGCGCCCCCCCAACATATAACTGTATTTTATATTTTAAGCATGTTTCAAATCACTATTTTGTCATTAAAGTATGTATTCAGTGTACGGTTCAACTCCAATATCGTAATACGCGTGAAGCCATGTAAAAATAAAATAAAATAAAATAAAATTGTCATTAAAAAATCAAATATTTAGTGGAACTTTTATTTCAAGTCTCAGTTTTGATGTGACGTCACATTTCTTAAACAACAAACCCCCTCGTCACACATCGTCACAAATGTGTGGGCCCCGCTCCCCCTAGGTGCGTGACGTCATTTATGGACGACATCTCAGTATTAAAACACTTAAAACAATTTAAGGAAAAAACAAGTTCCAGTGAAAATTTCATACACACATACATACACACACACACACATATATACATATATATATATATATATATATATATATATATATATATATATATATATATATATATATAAAACTGTAATAAAACTGCAAGACTATACATAAAACATGGATACCAGTAGGGTGCATTTTTAAATCCCTTATATTAACTTCGCGGCCGTCTCATCATCTCATGGGCTGGGCGGGCGGGCGGAAAAACAAAATGACCCACTTCCCGTAATCGGATCGAGCTAAAATTTGGCACACGGACCCGTCTAACCTAACAATGCATCGTATCAAAATTTCAGATCGGTCAAACGTACCGTAATTAAATTAATGCATTTTTAGTTTATCCTTATATGAGGTATGTAATTCAAATTCACGGTTTGTTATTGTTTTTTTCTTCCACTTCCACGTGAGTTTGAGTTGACGCCGACCGTCGTGCCGAAACCCCCTCACGTCCCACCCCCATTTATTAAAGACAAGAGACATCACTCGGTGTCAGTCTGTCAATGTTTGTAGCGTTTGAAAATAATCAATACTGTTTGTTATGTCTCATATATAAGGGATTTATAGTCAAAAACTTTGTTTTTTACGGGTGTGTTTTATTAAATCCCTTATATTAACTTCGCGGCCCTCTCTGTCTGTCTGTCGACATCTCATCATCTCATCTCATGGGCGGGCGGGCGGGCGGAAAAACAAAAGTCGAAAATGACCCATTCCCGTGATTCGATCGAGCTGAAATTTGGCACACTGACCCGTCTGACCTAACAATGCATCGTATCAAAATTTCAGATCGATCGAACGTACCGTAATTAAATTAATGCATTTTTAGTTTATCCTTATAAGAGGTATGTAATTCAAATTCACGGTTTGTTATTGTTTTTATCCCACGTGAAAGTTTGAGTTGACGCATTGAGGCGACCCGTCGAAGCGACGGGGTGCTTTTGTTTACATTTTACGTGTCACGCTGAGCTCGGTCAAGCGAATCGGCGACCAGACTTTTCCCCTCTCCCCCTCCCACCCACCCCTCCCCCCCTAGGGTTATGAAGCAAACTTGAGTTAAGACAGATTCAGTCTGTAAATGTTTGAAAATAATCAATACTGTTAGTTATGTCTCATATATAAGGGATTTATAGTCAAAAACTTTGTTTTATTCTCATGTATTGACGGAGCGTCTGTTATGGATACAATAATATATGCATATTCATATACATATGTATTTATGTATTTTTGTATGTAGGTACGTATGTAGATATGTATATACATATGTAGGTATGTATGTATGTAATTTTGTATGTATGTATGTATGTATGTGTAAAAAGAAGTTCCAGGATGCTGTCTGATTTGACCTTTGTCTTAGCTTTAAGCCTCCTGAGGTTGAACAGACAACCATCAGTGCGATACCTGAAGTACCATGCCTACATTTCTATTCCTGAAGGCCTCTGTAAGATTGGCTGAGAACATGAGGCTGAACAATGTTGGGGCCAGAACACAGCCTTGCTTAACGCCATTTGTGACAGGGAATGGTTTAGAGACCTCTCCGTTGTCCTGGACTCGAGCCTGCATGCCATCATGAAATTGCCTTACAATGGCTATATACTTATTTGTACACCCATACTTGGCCATAATCCTCCATAGGCCCCCTCTGCAGACTGTGTCAAAGGCTTTCGTAAGGTCTATGTAAATGGAAAAAAGGTCCATATTCTGCTCTTGACACTTTTCCTGCAATTGCCTAGCTGCAAAAATCATGTCAATGGTCCCACGTTCTTTCCGGAATCCACATTGGCTTTCTGGTAAAAGACCCTGATTTCAGATGTGCATTTAGGCGATTTAGGAGAATTCTGGCGAGTATTTTTCCTGCAATTGATAGCAGTGAAATTCCACGATGATTGTCACAGGCTTGGCGGTTCCCTTTTCGCTTGTACAAGTGGACTATAGAGGCATCTTTAAAATCCTGGGGGACAGCCTCTTGCTGCCACATCATTGGGAAGATTTCATGCAGCTTTTCCAGTAGAACCATGCCACATTCTTTGAATATTTCTGCTGGAATTGAGTCTGCTCCAGGAGCCTTTCCACATGACAGAAAATGTACAGCACTTTGCGTCTCAAGAAGTGTAGGCGGGTCATCCAATGCCAGGTTGATTGGTACTTGAGGGAGGCGACTGATAGCATCTTCATTAATATTCGAGTTGCTGTTTAGGACAGCATGAAAGTATTCAGCCCAGCGCTCAAGAATCTTCTCCCCGTCATTAATTAGATATGTCCCGTCAGCACTGAGAAGCGGGGATGAATTAGACGTTGTGGGTCCGTACACTTCCTTAAGGGCGTTGTAAAAATTCTTCATATTATGCCAGTCTGCATATTGTTGAATCTCATCAGCTTTCTTGTTTAGCCATGAGTCTCGCATCCAGCGAAGTTTTTGTTGTATGACGCGGCGTATGCTATTATATGAGTCCGTTACGGTTGAAGACCTGGGATTGCTGATGTATCTTTTGTGGAGTTGATGTTTCTCTGCCAACATTTGCTTGATTTCATCGCAATTGTCATCGAACCAGTCTTGGTGCTTTCTCGTCGCGGGTCCAAGGATTTGGGAGGCTGTGCTGTAGATTTGATCTCTAAAGTTCGTCCAAACAGTCTCAATGTTCGTATTGTTTAGAGTGGTGGATCTCAGTTTGCCCTCCAGGGCTGTCTCCAGAGATTGTTTAGTACTCGCACAGTTTAGTTTTGTGATGTTTAGCCGTTTTAGGGTTTTCCTTCCTTGGGGCCGTCTTTTGGGCTGAATGCATATCTTAAGTTTAGAGATGATGAGACGATGGTCTGTCCAGCATTCAGAACCGCAGAGTGATTTGGTCACACGAACATCTTGTCTATCTTTCTTCCTTGTGATGACGTAGTCTATTAGGTGCCAGTGCTTGGAGCGAGGGTGCATCCAAGAGGTCCTGTTTCTTGTGGGAAGACTGAATACTGTGTTAGTAATCAACAAGCCATGTTCCACACACGTCTGAAGCAGCAGGAGACTATTGTTATTACACCGGCCCACTCCATGTTTTCCTATCTCGCCGTCCCAAAGAGCGTCATCGCAGCCTACTCTTGCATTAAAGTCACCAAGTATGACAAGCTTGTCAGGGGAAGGAATGTTGGAGATGATAGAGTGAAGGTCCTCGTAAAACTTGGATTTCACTTCATCAGGGTTAGTCATTGTTGGGGCATAGCAGCTGATGATGTTGAGATATTTCTTCGCGGCCAACAGAGGCAGTCTCATCGTCATGAGTTGAAACAAACGCCAAACGATAGCAAATGATATTAAGAACAATATGGGGAAAATATTTTTTTTGAAAAATCTATATCAGTTCGACTCCCGTAATTTTAGAAGCAATTTGTTGTTTTCCTTTTGTTTTGTTTAGTTTCAAATTTAAAGATAGCATGGAACATGAGACAAATTTACAGATTGGATAATTCCGTCCGAATGAGGGAAAATAATTCCGGAGAATAAAAGTTAAAAATTTAAGTTTCAACATTCAATATTCTTCACAGAAATGATCTTAGCCTTTTGGCCGCCATAAAATGCCTAAGAAACGCGCCTCCTCTTTAACTGGAAGAAATAAGAAAGCCAAAAAAGGTGTATAATAAAAATCGTGGCTCATTTCGCGATCTGAGTCACATACTTGATCCTGACGATGACGATATTGCAAGTCAATCAAATTCCGACGAGCAGCCGGCACCAATTCATTCTACGGTATCACTTCCTACGCTTCCTTCTGAAGACACTGGACCAAGCAATGTTCGCCGATCGTCTCGAAGGTCTGTTCCTACAGCAAAAGCAATAGAATCATGTAAGCAGACAGACGCTTAAGAATGGCAGAGAAGCGAGCTAACGATCCGGAATTTCGAAATGCCGAACGTCAAGCTGATGCCCAAAGTAAGCAAACACGTCGATCTGATCCCGAGTACTACCAAGCTGAACTCGAATCAAATTCTCAACGTCGTGCAGGCTATAGTGAAAACCCCGAGTTCTATGAAGAGGAACTCGAATCAACTCGCAATAAGCATCAGCAGTGGTGAGCGTGCATCTGGAAATCATCACATTGAGGTGACAGCGGCTACCATTAAAGGTATCACTTTTGTCGGCATCTACAGAAATTCAGACAGCAATGTCGATCAGCTGAAAGAAATTCTCGAAAAAATGAGTGAGTTTTTGAGTCACCGAAACATCATTTTGGCCGGAGACTTCAACTGGGATCTCAAAGAAACGTCAGCACTAGTGACCTATCTCAAATTTTTTGATCTGGCCTTGCACTGCAATCTCCACGCATGGCGACCACAAATTCTGGAACAACGATCGATGGTGTCTTTTCGCAGCTGACGGACAATGAGCTCCCTTGCCACATCTATGAGTCACACTTTTTTTTGTTTGTTTTAGCTTCCTTATGTCTCGTGAGACGACGGAATTTTCTGTGCTCCAGTGGGATTTACGCACATGATCCTGCAGCTTCTGCTGTGGCTGTACAAGCCCACTCGTGAATGGCAGCCTTTGCCGTACTTCTGACACTGAAAGGTAGTGCTAGTGGTTGGCTGAATTGCTCTGCTTTTCCTCTTTAGGCGAGATTCGTCTGCGACCTGTTGCAGGTTTCTTTCTCCTGCTTCTAGCCCAGCAGTCAATGCCTGTCTCCAACTGCACCTGTCCCCAGCGAGTTCCTCCCAGCTATTTATGTCAATGCCAATAGCTTTTAGGTCTCTCTTGCACACATCTTTGTAACGGAGGTGAGGCCGGCCTGTGGTCCCTTTCCTTTGGCTAACTCAGAGTAGAGGATGTCCTTTGGGATTCTGCCATCCTCCAATCTGCGCACATGTCCCAACCACCTAAGCCGACGCTGGCGAAGAAGAGTTGTCATGCTTTTGATTTTTGCCCGTTGTAGCACCTCATTGTTGGTGACATGGTCCTGCCAGGTGATTCCCAGGATGCGCCGGAGACAGCGCATGTGGAAAGCACTCAATCTGCTTTCTTGCCTGGAGTATAGGGTCCAGGATTCACTGGCATCAAGCAGAGTGCTTAGCACACATGCCCTGTAAACAGCAATTTTGGTATTGATGGTCAGCTTTTTGTTGCTCCATACTCTTTTTGAGAGCCTGGTCATAGTTTTGGAGGCCTTGCCGATCCTTACGTCTAGGTCGGAATCAAGGGACAGGTTGTTGGTGATGTTGGAGCCAAGGTATGTAAAACGTTCCACGGCCTCAAGTTGGCAGCCATTGATGGTGATGTTGGGTGGGTCAGCGTCTTGGGCCATAACGTTGGTCTTTTTGAGGCTGATGGTTAGTCCGAAGTCCCTGGCGCGCTTGGCAAAGCGGTCCATCAGGCTTTGCAATTCAGCTTCATTGTGAGTTGCAATGGCAGCGTCGTCTGCAAAAAGCATGTCCCTGATGACCGTTTCACTGATATTCGTCTTTGCCTTCAGCCTGGTCAGATTAAATAGTTTACCATCAGAACGTGTATGAAGATAGATCCCCTTGTTTAGGATCCAAAGGCATATTTCAACAGTCAGGCAAAAAAGATGCAAAAGAGTGTCGGGGCGAGGACGCAGCCCTGTTTGACTCCACTGAGGATATCAAATTGAGGGGAAGTTGAACCATCATACTGCAGCTGCCGGACAATTAACTCCCTTGCCACATCTATGAGTCACACTACTCTTATCGTAAACCTATCGTCATGCAAGTAAAGTGTCGTGGCGGATAAAGTATTCATTCAATTTCTTAAATTTCATTAATAAACTTATTTTTCTGTTATGAATTATTAAAATTATGTGTGATCATTATTAACTTGCTAACCAATATTTAGTGATTTGTCTGGAAAATTGTTATGGAGAAATTGTTGGAAATTGCGCTTAAATACTCATTCGAGTTTTTATTACTTGTTTTTAAAGATAATCCCTTCTTACTATAATTTCAATGATAGATTTAATCCTTATTCTCGAAGTATTTTATACCTACTAAATAGAAAAGATTAACTTGTATTTGTGATAATCTCTTGTGTTCATCCTTATTCTCTTTATTATCTCCTGAAGCTTACTAATATTTTAGAAATTTTGGCCATATTATATTGTTACATCAAAGTACAATTCACTCTAAAGAAGAAAATAATACACTTTGAAAGTGAAAAAAATAATTTCACATTCATGAGATGAGAACATCTACTCGTGTGTGATGATGTTATGAAAATAAGGTTAAATAACTGCTCCTTTGACTAAAATAAAAGTAACTTTAACTGAAATCAAGTTTATACCTTACAAAGCATTAGTAATATCTATATATTATATATTTAAAAGCATTGTTCTGTCTTAATTCAAGTTGCGTTGTTATTAACAGTTTTTTTTTAAAATAATCTTATTTAATTATAGTCATAAAAATTTTCTAAATATTACAATTTTTGTAGCATATATAATGCTCATTTAAATGCAAGTAGCCATTTTTAGAAAATTATTAAAGTAGAATACTACTTCACCGTCTCAGTACTCTCAGAACACACTGCAAGTGACTGCATCGCCAAAAGGGCTTTACAAATACACACTAGATAATCAGGTCAACATAACAGTAGCGTAGCTCAGAACCCATGCTATTACTTCATGGGGAAGCTCCATGAAAATTATTTGGGATTGATTCAAATTTTAAAACTTTGAAGGGAGCGGTAAGTTTGTAAATGGTTGGTGATATAAACTGTCACCACTCGCCCACAGGTGTCGACATGCTAAATGACGCACCTCGTACCTGATGACACCAATTACAAACCCGCATCATTTCCATTCACTTGTGTGTCTTACGTTCATTAACACATGTAGGCTTAGGAAGAAAAACGTATTTTAATGAATGTAAAAAGTTGTCAATATTTAAAGTGATGAAATTTAAACAGTTACTACCACCGCCCAGCGAAAGCATTCAAGCTACTTGGCCCGTATAACCTGACTGAACGTTTTGTCATTGTTGTTGACATTTTGTTTGAATATTCAGTTTACTGTAGTTTTAGTTTATGAGTATGCCGATTGCTTTTACAGCAGGAATAAAAGTTTGTGGAGCATTTAATTTTAGTATGTTACTGGAAAAATACCGTTGGCTTCTGTGTTAAATGAGTTTCATGATGGAAGGTGGCCAGATTGCATTGTATAGCGGTCATAACGGCGAAAGTTATGCGGCGTTTCGAACAGGTACATGGTACCCGTTCAAAATGTGGATTGGGAACTCGGGCGGCTTTTTTCAACAATATCGA